>PVIW01004648.1:0-126225 GCA_004026585.1 Noctilio leporinus | reverse complement strand
AAGGCGCCGGCTTGCAAACCCAAAGGTTGCTGGTTCGATTCCCCAGCCAGGGCACATAACCAGGTTGCAAACCAGGTTTCCAGTCAGGTCCGTGGCTGGAGGCAGGTGAAACACAACCATACATTGATGTCTCTCTCCCTCTCTGCCTCTCTCCCTTCCCCTCTTTCTAAAAATAATGAAATAAAATCTTTAAAAAAAATTACTTTTAAAAATAAAAAATAAAATAAAAAAATAAATAAATAAAAACAGCTGCACTGGGGTCATGATGGAGGAATATGCACAAAAGTCCCGCCTCTGGCAAACTGCAGATGACTGCATTGGGGCCTTTTCGATGGGTGCCATAGGTGATGGTATCTTTCAAGCAATCAGAGGTTTTCTCTATTCTCCAATATGAGTACATCACAGACTACAAGAGAGTTGGACAGCTATGAAAACCAGGGCTCTGCAGTTGAGAGGTAGCTTTGCAGCCTAGGACATCTGTTTTTCATGACTGACCACAGTATGGTCCAAGTCAGAGGGAAGTTAAGGCCCCTGGAACTCCATTACCAGAGGCCTTAACAGGAACCATCCTAACCACAAGAAACGGAGTACTGGCCATGATTGGGTCAGCTGCAATGGATGGCATTCTTCTAGCTTTAATGGAAGGAGCCAAATTTATTCTAGCTTTATTCCAGCATCATCCTAGATTTAATTGAAGATTTGCCTCTGCACAATTTCCCAATGGTCTTTAGTTTGCTGAAGGCCCCTCCCAGCTGTCTTCAGCCCATTTACCACCCTCACCTTTTGGAGACTACGGGCAGTAGCAGGACTTCTCTAACAGACTAAGCTAAAGTTCAAGAAAAACTCCCAAAGCATTAATTTGTAGACTGTTTTTAAAACCATACATGAGACAACTATGGCCAAATAGGCTACAAAAAGACATTTAGCACTTCTTCCCAAAGGAGCATAAGAGTGGGTGAAGTGTTAAAAGATAATCCATTTATTTACTCACATTGTGGATTGCATTTGTGATCGAAGTAAATGCCTACTATCTTTAAATGAAAACATGTTAAGGGCTGAGAAGATGAAGGACCACAAGGCAAACAGCAATGAGGCTGGCATCATTTCCTGGGGAACTTCTGCCTGGTTTTGTGTTCTGCTAGTCAAACTTGCTCCTTCTTTTAAAATAATAGTAAGGCCACCAGCTGATTTAGGCACACTGGCAAGCACATGAGTAGTAAAGTCAGAAAGACCTGAGTATAATCCAACCTTAGTACTTCCTAAGTCAGCTTGGACACATTTTACCTCATAATCTCTGAGTAAGAGTTCCCTAATGAAAACTCTTCTATAAGGCTATAAAGATTAAATGAGTTTATTCATTTATTCACTCAGATATTTATTGAGTGTTAGAAGTGGCTAAACTCCTCTGTGGGTACAGGGGAAGCAACGAGTCCTTTAGGCTTAAAAAAATAAAAAGCAATAGTCAAACCTCCTCATGAGCATACTGGTGACAGGCCTCCTTGGGAACAAACATCGTAAATGTACTAGTGTGAGAGGCCTCTTTTATGAGGTTTTATTAACAGGATGCACCAGGTTTGTTTATAGTCACTGGATTTAACTGGTAGGCCAGATGACATCCTCATAACTGGGTATACCAACAGCCCATCTGCATAAGTGACAAGCCACACATATCGCTCAGCAACTCTGAGGCCAGCCTGGGCCAGAGCACACTCTGATATGCAAGAATAGACCAATGCAACTGTATTGAAACTCCCAGACCTTTCCTACCTCACACATACCTCATGGTTACTTTTCCTTGAGATTATTCAAGTTTGATACAAGGTATATTAGGCAGCTTCTAAATGGCTCCAACAATCCAGGCCTCCTAGTATTCACACTCTCGTAGTCACTGCCTACACACTGAGCTGTGCTCATTTGTGTAATCAGTATGATACTACAGATAGGATGGAGTGCGACTTTCGAGTCTAGGTCATAAAAGACATCACATCTTACTCCCATTCTCCTCTCGCTTGCTTTCTGATGAGGCCAGCTACCATGCTGTGTGAAGCCCTAAGAGGAAGATAACCATGTAGAAAGGAACTGAGAAGCGCCCCTCAGCAACAGTGAACCCTGGCAGAGCATGTGACTGAGCTTGGAAATGGGTCCAAACCCAGTTGAATCTCAAAAGTGCTATGTGAATGACACACACACCTTGATACACACACACACACACACACACATATAGACTAAGCTGAGTTTTAACAGAGTAAGAACATAAGACTCGCCAATAGCCAGAGACCCAGATGACCCACAGAAGCCTTACTATACAGTTCTTTAGTTCTAGCCACTAAATTGTGGGGTAATTTGTAAAACTGAAATAATTAATATATTAGGTAAGATCTCTAATTCATGCATCTGATTTAAGAAACTAATTGTGTTATCTGAAACATCTACTCTGAGCCAGGCCCTGTTCTAAGCACTCAGGGTACTTCAATTAAGTAGACAACCTTCCTTGCCTTTATGAGGCTTAGTGTAAAGAGGCTGAATAGCAAAGAATTCAAGTAAATGCTCTAGTATTTTTAAAGGTGTGTTAAATGCTATGAAAAAAAAAAAAAATACAGAGCAAGATAAGGAGGAAGGTGAAAAAGACAGCCATGTGGATACTTAAGAAAAAAGCATTCCAAAAGAAACAATTAATATGAAGGCCTTAAGACGAAAACACGCCTGGCAAGTAAGAGAAACAGCAAGACCAGTGTGGAACACAGCAAACAAGCAGAGAATAAAGGGGCGGGGGGCTGTGCATAGAAGTCCAGAAGGTCACTGGTTTCTACTCTGGGTAAAATGCCAAGCCATCACAGGCCTAACATGATCTGACTTGTGTTTTAAAACAATCGCTCTGCCTGCTGCATTCCAGACAGACAGCAGGAAAGCAAGGGGGAAGTGCCTGGGAAATAACAGACTTCTAAGAAATATGAGCCCCTTTACCTACCTCAATAGCTAGACTGGTCACCCTCTACCCCAGCTCCTCAACACCCGTTGATACAAAATCAAGAACTGATTTTGCCCTTTTTTTCTAAAGCTTTAAATTCTAGCCACTAAAAAAGAAAGGCAAAAGGCCATGTAAGAAAGCACCAGCCTCTATATCAATGTGGAATGGACTTCAGACAAACTCTTTGTAAGTCTAAGCTAAAAGGTCAAAAAGTAAAAATTTTCACTAGCAAAGATTGCTATCTTAAATCTAAGATACACAGTAAGCATCAGTAAATTAATGCTCATGGAAATTTTCACTTTTATTATTTTAATTTACAAACCAATTTTTTAATTTACAGACAATTTCTTCTTCATATCTATTTCGTAAAATACCAGTATTTTCCACAAAACAAGCATCATAAACTCTTTACAAGTTATCAGATTAGAAATTTAAACCACTTTCCATCTGCATATTTTTGTTGTTGGTCTGAATTCGCTGCCAGTCAGTGTGCAATGAAGTGTCCTCTGCTGTCCCCTAGCGGAGTCACCTAAATCACTCCCAAACACAATCTGAGATCCACAAAAACGCCACCAAGATAAATAAGATGGAGCTGAAATATCCCTGTATTTTACCACTATTCTAGAAAACAAAACAGTTACAGGCTCCCATCTTTTAAATCAACTTCCAATATAAACCGTTACATGAAGACCCACATAGCCCCTCCCCCCAAATTCCCCAAATGAAAGTATTTTAAAAATTAAGAGTATCTGACGTATACCTAACTTTCTGTTCTCAAATCATTATTTTCAGATGGGCATTTTTATAAGTGGACGACCTTGATTTTGTGAGTACCAAAAACTGCAAGCCCTAAGGACAATCACCTTTAAGTGGTAAAAATACCATAAAATACAGCTTTATAAAACCAGATTTGTATCTCTTGCCTTATTTGTCTCTATAGATCACTGGGTTAAAAAAAAAAGGTAACAGATGATTATGAAAAACAGAGGGAAATTTTTCTCAATTGTTAAAAGATCAAAAGAACTTTAGACAGGTAAGTAAATTAAAACAGATTAAGTAGTTTAAGGTAAGAAGTACCTGAATCACCCGTTATTTTCACTTAGCTAACAGGAAAAAAAAAAGGGGGGGGGGGTGCTCGGGGAGTGATTTCCTCAAACCTTATCTATTTTGCCACAAAGCACTGAATTCACTCCTCTGTATTCATATATCATAGTTCAATTCCAAAAGCAAAACACTATCTGGCAACCTGGTTTTAATTACAGCATATTCAAAGGATTTTAATTCTTTTCAAATTTTAATTTAACCTTTATTCAAATCAATCATCCAGGCTCATAGCCCAGGAAACTAATTACCTCTAAACCCATTAATGGCAACCTTTAAAACTGTAATTTAGTCATTTTTTACTAAACTGCCAAAAAATAAACATTACATATCCTAAACCATTCCATACAATATATACCTGAAAGTGTCAATTCAAAGTATTTTTAATTGGTTATGAAGGCTCAAAGCAGCTTGTAATTTAAAAATTAATGACATTAGAAATTGCATTACAATAGTTTTTCAAATCAGTATTCTCTCTCTCTCAAAACACAACCTTGGTGCTGTTTTACCTCCTCTCCATCTCCAATCATTAAGACCAATGGCATGATTAACTGCAAGACATCTTTTAAAAAAAATTTTATCCTCACCCCGTTTATTGTTTTATTGCTTTTAGAGAGGGAAGAAGGTAGAGTGAGAAACATCAGTGTGAGAGAAAAGCATAGTTCAGTTGCCTCTGATGCACATGCCTGGACCAAGATCATAAGGGACACTTATAACTCAGATCGGGGATCAGGGATCAAGGATTAAGCCTGCAACCTCGGTATTTGCCCCAACCAGGAATTGAACCTACAGCCTTTCAGTAATGGTACAATATTCCAACCAACTGAATCACAACATCCAGGGCTCAACTACCTTAACATTTTTAACAATTTCCCCAAGAAACAAAAAACCTGAAATATTTGCCCTTCATGGACATTTTCCTGAAATACTAAGATGTCCAGTAATCTTCATATAGGAAGAATAATTTTAAATATTGCTATATGTATTCCATAAAGAAATCAGTTTACCCATCCACGTCAACACCAATAGCACATCTAAAAGCCTATATGCCCCTGGTTCAATATGCTAGTGAAAGGCTAGATTCAACTTTATCTACCTAGAGGCCCACAATATGTGAAGTATGTACACCAGTAACTATACAAACTTATACATATTAAAATTTGTTGAGGAAATTAAACAACAGGGAACATTCATGCCAATAACCACAACTAAAAACTTTTGAATATCTCACTATGAAAGATAATCCAAACAGGTACCCAACACATCAAAGGCCACCAATACCCTATGCACATTCTTATAAAATGGAAAACAGGGCTGCTAGTCTACCTAGGTCTCATTTACTTTGATCCCACTAAAATCAAATGTCATCGTTCTAAAAGCAGGTTTGTCTGAATACATAAAGACAGAACCCAGTTCTAATCCCACTGTTTATTCAAATTATATAACTGCAATAAAAACTTACTTTTGAACCCTCTAGTACATATATCCTGTTTGTATTATCTTTCACTATTGTACTATTCGCTCTTCTCACATAGGTCTAAAAAAAACATTTAAGTGAGTACACTTTGATTAGTAACAGCCCATGGGCTAAAACTGAATCAATTCAACAATGTTTAAACATTCAAACATTTTATGATAATTAGAAAATGAAAAGAAAGAACTCTACTTCTTCTTAGGCTTTAGAATGATATGAAAAACCTTCACTTAAGCTCAAACAAGAGAATTCATCAGACACAAAAAGAAATATATTTCTTTAAAGCCATCCAAGAATGTGGACACAGCCCTGGCTGGTGCCTCAGTGGAAAGGTGCCGGCCTATGAACCCAAAGGTCCCTGGTTCGGTTCCCAGCCAGGGCAATATAACCAGGTTGCAAGCCAGTTCTCCAGCCAGGTCTGTGGCTGGAGGCAGGTGAAAGGCAACCATACATTGATGTTTCTCTCCCTCTCTGCCTCCCTCCATTCCCCTCTCTCTAAAACTAATAAATAAAATCTTTAAAAAAAAAGGAAATGTGGACACAGATATTTTCAAGAACTAAACACCAAAGGGACTTCATAGATAAACAAGGGATAGAGGATACTTAGGCCACTTGCTGAAAGAGATGCAAGCAAATGGAATAGAAAACCTGCTGGAAAAGGAGTCTCTGCTTGGATGAGGATTTAAATCTAGGGCCTAAAAATCCTGCCATCCTGGGAAATCATTAAACAAAAGCTGGTGGTTTGAAAATCTGAAGTTAATTGTTGTTCCAATTAGTGTATTTTCCTTCCATCATTAAACATCAGTGTCTCATTGGCACACCTATTATGAATCCTCAGTCATCCAGTTTTGATAAGAAAGAAAATGGTAACAAAATGGAAAACCAAGGCAATAATCTATGTGGCCAACCCTAATTAATCATAATCCTATTGTGATGACTATTTAGGCTGTTTCCAGTACAAATGTCAGAAAGATAAACATCTTTACTGTAACTTTATTTTCTTAAGAGCAATTTCTGAAGTGGAATTACTAAGTCGAAAGAAAGAACTCTTAAGACGTTTGATAAGAATTACAAAATGCTATCTGGAAAGATGCTAATAACCATTTATAATTCTACCAGCATCATACATCTTCCAACTTCACTGCAACCCCAATAACAATGACATTTGTTACTCTTTTCATTTATTCAGATACCTTCCTATGCCATTTACTCCCAAATGATTAAGACTTGACTATATTCTTTTCCAGATAGTTTCTCCACAGCTTGCTGGCACATATAGGGACCTTTTATTGGGTAGAAAGTGGAGACATATAAAGAAAAGGGAGTATTTTAAAGTAGCCTCCAGCAATGTCTCTAATTTCCACTCTAGAAAAAAAGAGAAAAGGAAAAGAAGAACCTGTGACTCAAAACCCCCGTCTTAAGAGCCCACACCACAGATCTAGGCTATCGGAGTCAGACTGCCTGGATTCAAACCCTGGTTCTGTGGATTTTTAAAATGTATAACTGCTCAAAGACTCCATTTCTGTATCTAAAAACAGTTATTAAATGTAACATCCCTATACTTCACTGAAGGGTCATTAGGATCCAGTGAGATGATGTTCAGTGAGCAATTCTTATAAAAAGCTAAGTAAAGAAAGTTAAAAAAACTATAATAAAACTTTCATGGATTTTTCTCAGTGGTAACCATCAAGTCTCAGCCTTAATGGCTTACAACATTAATGGCCTAATGGCTGACCAGTTGCTCTCAAACTACACCACAAAAACGCCAAACCAGTACTCACTTACTTTAGTTCCTCCATTCCCGGTCTGCAGTTCAGGAAGTATAGTTTTTTATTTAGATAGCACCACAAGCCAAGAAATGGGCAAGTTCACATACCTGGCAGTTCTACCTGCTCGGTGAATATATGTGTTGGCATCTTCTGGACAATCAAACTGAAGAACCCAGTTGACAGCTGGGAAATCTGTATGGAAGGAATGTCAAGTTAAAAAATCAGTTTCAAGATCTGTCCTGCTGCACTATTTTTATTTCATAATATTGCTTGCCAGGACTTTCTATCATATCACACTGATAGATAACATCTGTGAACTCTATTAAAAATGAAATTGCATGAACTAAGAGATAATAAACACTTCTTTGAAAAAGTAAGCTAAAATTAGTGTTTGAATGTTAAGATTATTCCTTATCTGACACAGCAGTGACAGATAGTTTTGTGTTAAACAAATAATGAAATATCCTGATATTTAATAACCTAAAAGAACCACTTTTCATAGGCTCCTACTGAAATTATATCAAACTGGTTTGTAAATGTATGTATTTATTTGTTTTATTTTTTTGAACTTTATTTATTTTTATTTTAAAGATTTTATTTATTATTTTTCAGAGGGGGGAAGGGAGACAGGCAGAGAGGAAGTGACGTATCAATGTATGGTTGCCTTTCACCTGCCTCCAGCTACAGACCTGGCTGGAGACCTAGCTTGCAACCTGGTTATGTTGCCCTGGCTGGAAATCGAACCAGCAACCTTTGCATTTGCAGGTCAGCACCTTATCCATTGTACCACCAACCAGGGCTGATGGTTTGTAAATTTAAATAAAGATTTTTTTTCCTGCTAATCCCATCTCCATTCAAGCTAAGTCCTTCTCCCAACTTCCTAGCAAAATCTTCTAAGAGGTTTCAGATCACTGTCCATCACAGAAAAAGAAGTAGCAGAATAGTTAGAAAAGTGAAAAAGCAAGATAAGATTATTGCTTAAAAATATTATAAACTACCCCTGGCTGGTGGCTCAGATTGCCAGGCAGACCTCCAGCCAGGTCCGTAGCTGGAGGCAGATGAAATGCAACCATACATTAATGTCTCTCTCCCTCTCTGCCTCTCTCCCCTCCCCTCTCTCTAAAAATGATAAATAAAATCTTAAAAAAAGAAATATAATTAACTAAATACCAAAAGAAGTAGCGTATTTAAGTAGTTGCTTTTGAAGAGTAAGGAGGGGTAGAGTAGTGAATGCTTTGTCTCATAACTCATTTTTATCTATATGTATGTTGACCATTAAAAAAATAAAAGAATTGAGAAAAACAAGAGTAACAAAGTTTAAAAAAAGACACTGGTATATTCTAAAGAAATCCTTAAAAAAAAAAAAGTTTTAGAATCTCCAGTGCACATTTTTGGATTAAAGACAAAACAAGAATGTCCTTTACTCCAGGAATTAACATATAAATTCATGCTATGCCCTGGAGTTGGTTGGAGTATTGTCTCATGCACCAAAGGTTGCGGGTTTGATCCCCCAATCAATGTATAAGGGAAGCAACATTAATTGGTTGCCTCTTGCACATCCCACAACTGGGGACTGACCCTGAAACACAGGCATGCACCCTGACTAGAAATCAAAACTTCCACCTTGCAGAACAACACCCAACCAGCTAAGCCACATGGATCAAGGCTGAACTCTTATGAAGTAACACATATAGGACCACAAAAGAAAATTAAAATGAAACAGAAATATTCAAGTTAAAATTTTGATAGTTATATATATGCTTATTTACTAACACATTAAATAACCTAGTTGTGGGTCTGATCATTACCATATCATCAAAATAGGAGCGGGTTAAGCAATATCCCAAGAATATCAGCAAAAACTATAATATAAAATCAGTTCACTCTAATATTCTATTGCCATTCCAATCATCATTCAAAAATAAGATGATATGCATTAACAAATTTACCTCAAATTTCTTAAGAAATTCTTAATGAAAAAAATTTTTAAAGAATAATTCAAGAAAGATATGAAGTGAGAAGTCCCAGGATGACAAATGTACATCAGGCCTCTAGAGTAACCAGTGTAAATTAGAGCTGAAGACAGAAGATTCCCAGAAGAGGAAGTCTCAAGAGAAAAAGAATCACACTGTTTTTGAACAGTTTGACAACTAGGCAGGTGACATCTACTAGAACATTTGAGAACTAATAGATCGGGAAAACAAAACTAAGCAAATTTTAATTACTAATTCAAAGAAAAAGAAGTACAAAAAAAAAAAGGAAACAATGATAGAATACTACTTCCCTTAGCAAACAATTGCAGTCAAAACAATGTAAATGCAAAATGTTGATCCTACCAAGTCATGATATAACAATATAGCCTACAGAGCCTTAAAAACATTCATATTTATCTAGTACCTCCAGTTATAGGAATAAACTAGTATGATGTCATGAGATATGCTTTAAAATACTCAAAGAAAAAGGAAAGGAGGAAAAGAGGAATTATGAAAAAGTTACCAAAAGTGGGTAGTATATGACAGTACATTAGACTTCTTCTCTGTGTTTAAAATTTACCATAGTAATTAACACAGTAAACTAAAGTGATTGAAGAATTCAAATTCCCACCTGTTTATTCACATCTCATTTATTTTTATATCCAGTTTTCCTATAATTATTTCCATACCTCATTCAACCCCAACAAAGCTACCAGTTGTATAATATCACAGTGGCTTTCTGAAAGTTTAAACACGTTAATTATGACTTTAAAATAAAAACTAGAATGCTTGGTGAAAAGGTGGACTTCATCAATTTTTCTTAAATTGTGATACTTTCCAGTTTCAAAGAAACAACACATTTTTTTAGTATCTTTAAGCCTTTGACCCTTTTTGTCCATTGTCCACTCCTCATGATTCTATGAGAGTTATTATCATGGAACAATTAAGAGCACAAAGATGAAAATATTACAGAAATCTTCCCTGATATATCCTCAATGTTATTCAGTTACCAATTCACTTGTTTTTCTCTTATAAGAAAGCCCAATTATTTGAACTGAATTATTTAAATTGCCAAAATCTACTCATTTATAAGCAAATTATATTTCCCATGATCATAGAATATTTTCTTCTAAGTTCTCTTACCCAGCCCCCTGGCTGCAATATCAGTAGCAAAGAGTACTGCAGCTCTCTTGCGAACAAATTCATTATAGACTTCCATTCTTCTCATCTGCTGCTGTCGACCGTGCAGCGCAAGGATAGAAATTCCAGGGCGTAGCCGGCAGAACACTCGATACAGATACTGAACCTGGGTATTAACAAGAAAATTATTTTAATGCATCTGGATAACCCGAGCAAAGTAAGCTTCTGAGAACTATATAAAACTATTTAAAGAACACAAGTCTTACTAATTCAAGATATATAGAGCAGAGAAAGTGGTATGTAGTGGAGTTACTGTGTTATTTTTGCTCACATTATTTCCTAAAACTATTCAGAAAAGAAATATGCCCCCGTTATATTTTTAAGTTTATTAGATACTGATATTTTAAAATAAATACTTAAAACTTCTTTAAAATGTACCCAATAGATTCTGAACAGCAGAGCAATTTGACATTCACTACCAATTTTTAAAATATGTCCAAATAATGAGACTATGCATTGGGTGAAAAAGAACCTCAATTTTGCTGTAAAGAAACTCCTCTTTAAAGGTGCCAGCCTGCAAACCCAAAGGTGAATGGTTCAATTCCCCAGCCAGGACACATAACTAGGTTGCAAGCCAAGTCTCTAGCCATGTTTGTAGCTGGAGGCAGGTGAAAGGCAACCATACATTGATGTCTCTCTCCCTCTTTGCCTCTCTCCCCTCTCCTCGCTCTAAAAATAATAAATAAAATCTTTAAAAAATAAATAAAAACCCTCTTTAACACAAAAAAATTTTACATCATTTCTTTTCCTCTTTGAACTCTTATTTCCAGACCCCACAGAATTGTATCTTTATAGTGGTATGTTTTAAAGTCTTTTGAATACTTTATCAAAATTCATGATTTCCTACTATACAGTGAAAACTATATCTATCAGTTTTAACATTTTAAAATTTCCTGTGGCCATAAGCTGCATTAAAATTTTTCTTGAATTAAACTATTACTACAATTATTATTAGTGCATAGTAATGAAAAACAAGAAATGCTAGAATTTGATGTTTTAAAAATCCGTTAAACATAAATAATAATTTTACTGTTGTAAGATCTGGAAGTTATACAATAGATTTTATATCATCTCAAGCTAGGGAACTAAATGGAGCTGATTGTTACAGTTTTAATATTTGTATTTATGTATCCATAAATGATTACTACTGATTGCTGGACTGAAGTTGAGTAAGTACAGCATTATTTTATCCCTATTTTCTCTTTCTAATGTAGGTATTAAGAAAATCTCTTCACAAAAATATAGGAAATGGACTGGAATGAACCTTAAAGTTCATAATATTTCAAAATCAGTAAGGAGATTTAACTTGGAGTGGTAAATACACAATACAACATACAGAAAGTGTATTATAGAATTGTACCTGAAATCTACATAATTTTATTAATCGGTATTACCCCAATAAATTCAACTTAAAAAATAAAAAATATATTTTAAAATCATGACAGATAAAATTATTGGTAATACTCTACTACCTAATAATTCCATTAAGTCTCCCCTAAATTTTGTTGAAAATAAAGAATGAAAAACCACCTGAATTACAAAAGGACTTGTTGCCAGAATCATTCACTTTTGGAGCAGCTACCCTGGTGCCGGAAAGGTTCTCTGACCATGAGTCAATAATATTATGAATAGATGGACATAGGCCTTTCTTTGTAAAGTTTAGAAAGAACTATCAGCTCTGGCTGGTGTGGCTCAGTAGATTGGCACCAGCCTGCAAATTCAAAGGTTGCTGGTTTGATTCCCAGTCAGGGCACTTAACCAGGTTGCAAACCACATCTCCAGCCAGGTTCTCAACTGGAGGCAGGTGAAAGACAACCATACATTGATATTTCTCTCCCTTTCTTCCTCCTTCCCTTCCCCTCTCTCTAAAAGTAATGAATAAATTCTTAAAAAGGAAAAAAAATTCTATCATGAAAAGAAGATGGGAAATGAGAACCCACAAACCACAGATGTCCCCCTTCAGGCAAGCCAATCTCAGAAAAGTAGATATGGAAATTGAACAAGTGTAAATTGAGTCCATGAAAACTTTCTGCAATCTGCCATCTCTCAAATCAAGACTAACCTTGAATTCCTGCTCTTGAAAAAATTGGCTGAGGTGGAAATGCCTGTAGAATAAAACCTAAGTAGGTGAGTAAATTTCAACTGAAAATTTTATAGGAAAAAATCCCTGGAAGGTTTGCAGTAGGCAGTGATGTATTCAGTTTTCATTTTCCAAAGATCACTCTTGCTATAATGTGGAATAAACTAAAGGAAAGAAAGTACAGGAATGAAGAGACCAACCAGGAGCAAGAGAAAGTTAAGCACGGTTCAGAGTAAAGCACAACATGAGGAGTAGTGAAAAGTGGTAGAGCTAACGAGATTTTATCAATAGACTAAATACAAATGAAAATGGATAAGAATTAAAAATTCAGTCATTTATCAAGATGAGGAAGTAGGGAAAGAAGATCCCAACATTATTTTTCCTATGTTAAAATAAAAAGTTTTCTTCCTATGTTAAAATTTGAGAAGCTCTCTAGACATACAATTAGAAATACCTAGTAATCAGGTAGATTACTAGGCTCAGAGAAGGGGTCAGGATTTAAGATGTGGATTTGGCAGCTGCAGGAATACAGAAAGCATTTAAAGCCATGGAACTGAAGAGGTTACCTAGAAAGAGTCCAGGTTGAAAAGGACAGAGTACAGAGATTTGAGGCACATTTCAACTGCGGCAGTGAAGCAAAGGAGAACCAGCAAGGAAGGTCAACAGAACAGTCTGGGGAAGGGAAAAACATATTAGTGGGGAGTGTCAAAGGTGTAAAGTAGTATTTCAAGAAGGAGAACATGGTCAACTATTTAATATGCTTCCAAGAGGTCAAACAAGGACTAATGACTGACCCACTGGCTTTGGGAAGCTATACCCCTTAACAAGGGCTGGCTCTGGAGAGCTGAGAGAGGAGATGAGGCAGTGATGTTGCTAGTAAAGAAAAATCATGTAGGAGTTTGCTGCAAAGAAGGGCAGAAAAAAGAGGCAGCCACTGGAAAGGGAAATGAGATTTGTTTTTATTCTTAATATGGACAACATTCCAGAATAATGAAAACAATGAAAATACAGGGCAGAGGACATCTGCAGTAACAAAGGCCTGTGCAGGAGAGGTGAGCTGGAGCACACATAGACAGACAGGCTATAGATACTTGGTCACTGTGACAAAATGGAAAGCAGAGTATTATGGAATAGAAACTGTATAAACATAAACTCAAATCTATTGTCTTATATATAGATAGCAAACACATTCCTTCTTTAGGAGATGTAAAATTCTAAAAATCTTGAAGTCCCTAAAAAAAATCTAAAGTCTTTTTTTTTTTTCTTTTTTCTTTTTTTACGTAGTTAAAATGACAGACAACTACTTTTACTCCTCATATGATGGAAGGTAACTCATCTTCATATTTATTATGCTAAGCTATTTCAAAAGTTATAAATCTAGAATCAACCTACTACATGCCAACAACTATGTCACCAGGGAATGTGAAAAAGTGACAAAAATCAATCATTGTCCCTTGTAGGTAAGGAAAAGAACCTAGTTTTCTTATACATCGCTGAATCCCTCATTTGTAGATAAAGCTAATATTGAAGAAATGTTTGTTAACTAAGTAAAGATATAAATACCACAGAAAGATAGGGGAAAAAAGTTGATTTTAACAAGGAGAATGGGAGTGCCAGGAAAGGACTTCAGCCCTGGCCAGTGTGGCTCAGTAGATTGAGCGTTAGCCTGCAAATCATTCCTGGTCATGGCATGTGCCTATGTTACAGGCCAGGTCCCCAGCTGGGAGCATGGGAGAGGCAACCTCTCCATGTTTCTCTCACTCATCAGCATTTCCTTCCCTCTCTCCCTCCTTTCCCCTCTCTCTGAAAATAAATCTTTAAAAAAAATAAAAAAAAAACTGATAATATTTGAGCTTAGCCTTAAAGGATATTAAATATTCTCCCAGGATTGGGGTGAAAGGATACAAGGAGGGCACTCCAAAGATCAGCATGAATAAAGATAAGGAAGCATGAAAATAAACAGCATATTCAGTTCAACATTCACGGAAGGTAGTCTCAGATTATAAAGGCCTCTGGTTAGTCTAGTCACTCCACTGTGCATTCTACCAGTATTTGAGGGCTATTATATTCTAAGTACTGTGCTAGGTACTAACAATACAGAAGTAAACAAGACAGTTTCTTCACTTATTGAGTTTATAGTTTCATCCACGAGTTCCTTTAAAATAAAGACACAGGATCCTCTATCTATATAGACCCCTCATCACATCTAGCATTGTATTTACTACAACAGAAATGCAGTTGCTGTATGTCTAACTGAGCAGTGATATTTTAAAAGGATGATCCAACACGAATAACTTAAGAAATATAAACATTCAGTACCTCTTTACAACTGGAGAAAAATACAATACTTTTCTTCTTCAGGTGGCTTCTCAGAAAAGAATATAGTACACTTATTTTTTGCTGCAGCTCACAAACTATGTAATTCTGTTCCAAAGTAGCAGGGGTGCTTATGAAAATAAAAGGAGGAAAAACATTAAAAACATGCCATGTTGGTAACTTTGAAATCCAGACCAGAAAAAGAACACAAATGTTAACAGTTGCATACTTCTCAAATCTCTCCCCTCCCCTCCCCCTCTCAAAGAGAACTTCTCTATCCTTCTTTAGGAAATAAACTCAACACCTGACTAAGCTACACTGAAAATCCCTTAAAGATTATACATCAAATATTCACACTCTAACAGGGGTTGCTTCTGAAAAGGTAGGGTCGAGTCACCTGAAGGGGCATGAGTGAACCTGCTGAGCTAACTATAATCTTCCACATCTTAACAGGGGCTTGGGTTACACAGACATACGTATTTATCAAAACTGACCACACATACTCTTAATCTGTTATTTCACTGTATGTAAAAATTACATCAATATAGAAAATCTCTATATAAAATGAATTCTAGTTAGTGATATGTGCACTGAAATACCTAGGGGAAGTATACAGATGGCTTCAATTAACTTTGAAAAGCATCAAAAATAAGATGTGGATGTACAGTTTAGACAGAATGAATAGTAAGTGAATGCTACTATCATTAGGTGGCATGTAGGTAGTAGTTAGATATAAGGTATTCACTGTAAAAATCATTCAACTATGCTAAATATCTGAAAGTTCTAATAAAATGTTGAAAGGATATATAAGAAGTCTGTCCCAAAAGTATCAAGCCAGTATCAATATAATTAAAAACAGTTTGTGTGGCCGATACTTTTGGGACAGACCTGGTACATACATTTACTATTTGAACTAGTAAGTCTACTCTTTGGATTCTGTTTAAAAGAAAATGCTGATAAACATACAAGAAGTTATGGCATTATTTATAAAGAAAAACAAAAAGAAAATTAACCCACATGCCCATCAGTAGGGAACTTGTGGAATAAACTACTATATTCATACACAATTAAGTATCATACAGCTGTAAACATGGAATGAAGAACTTATCCATATAGTGCTGTAAAGTAACCTCTAGGATATATTGTTAAGAGCAGAATAATACATAGAATTTGGCACTAGTTATCTAGGCTGGGATATAAAAAATAAATACACATAAACATGCACACAGGTATCCTTGTATGTCTGCTTATACTTTAAAAGAGAGGGATACAAATGAAAAACTAAAAAGATTATCCATAAAGGAATATACAGAACTGGATTAATTAAACTGAATTTAAAAAAGGAAATAAGCCTAAAGATATATCAAGTTGATAGATTAATGACAAAGAAATTTCAAAGAAATTTGGATTATTATACTTACTGGGATATTTAAGGGAAAAAAGAAATACAAAGGAATCTTAAATGTTCTGAAGTAATCTGTTGTTAGCAATATTATTGGTATTATCCTGAAATTTTAGATATACTGACAAACGGAACAAATAATAAGATGCTAGGAGTCCTGGATGGTGGCACAGTGGATAAGGTGCTGGTCTGCGAACCCAAAGGTCACTGGTTTGATTCCCAGCCAGGGCACATAACCAGATTGCAAGCCAGGTCTCCAGTCAGGTCCTCAGCTGGAGGCAGGTGAAAGGCAACCATACATTGATGTCTCTCTCCCTTACTCACACTCTAATAATTAAAATATTTTAAAAATAATAAAAATTCATTCAGTCAGTCATTTAAAAAAAAAAAAAAAAAGATGCCAGGAATGAAGATGCTGGAGACCCAAAAAAGCAGTCTTATTTATAAAAAATTGGGTACTTATTCCTGCATGTTTAAACTTCAGTCACCTTCAAAGTTCTTGCCATTTGATGCAATACACCTATTGAGTTTTTTTCCACTGCTCAAAGTTTGTGAACTCATCGATTTTGATACCTTTTAGCGCTTCTGCTTTTTTGTTTCACCGCTCCCACATTGGCAAAGCATTTCCATTTGAGGATTTTTTTTATCCAGGGAAACAAAAATGTCACTCAGGGCAAGATCATGTGAATAGGGAAGGTAGGACACAGGGGTCATGTCCTTGTGCTCAAAACTGCTGAACACTCAGTGTGGTGGGGGTAGGTACACCCATCATGAAATGGGCAGATGCATTAGAAAAGCCTTCAAAAAAGTTCACTGAAACCAAACACAGCCTCTCACAAAAACGCCGGCTTGCACACACTGATAAAGAGGGGCTCCTAGGACACTCACTGAGCAGGGGAAACCTGTACTATAAGAAACCCAAATTCCTCTAGAAGATAATTCTGGTTTTGGGGAGGTCACCACTCGTAAAAATCAAAGCAGGTAAGTAAAAGGTTGGGAAAGTATTTTCTCTTTTAAAAAAAATCTGCCCACAGAAAGCCTGAACACAATTACCATCTCACTAGCACCTAGATTATGGTCTCTAAACACAATATCCTGCCAAAGGAATTGTATATGGAATGGAAACATACATTGAACCTAAAAGGCAAAACTAATGGGATATATCTAAAGAATCCAGGTTGCAACTTGAAGAACTTCCCATTAATTAAGTTGGGATAATGTAAAACGATTTGAATGTTAAAAATACAGTAAGAGTTTCTACTGAAGGACAAATAATATAGTATGTTTAAATATTTGTGTTAATATCAGCAAATAACTAGTTTATCATTAATGTCATTAAGTCTGTAAGTTTAATTTTTTTAAAACTGTTCACCTTTGGACAATGTTATAGAAGTAACTCTTTAGTCTAAAAATTGTTAAGAGAATGAAGCATATTTTCTGCTATTCTAACCTTCTAGTAAGAACTGTACCTCAGATAATCTAGTAGTTGTTATGCGAAACATTTTTGATTGAAAAGGACAGTAAGTGTGATTGACTTTGGTGGGAAGAGGGAGGGAGAGTAGGGGAGAGCAGGATGAATGTAATACAATAATAAAATTAAATTTTTTAAAAATATGCCAGTTAAAAAATAATAGAATCAGAATATCCCAATTTTGCAAATCCTCATGAAATGATGAATTAAGACTGCTAAAATTATAAGGTATCATTCCTTTCATAGAGGGGCTGTTTGTATCAGATTAATCCTTTGGCCTAAAGCATTAACTGTAAAGGCTGGATTAAATATAAAACTACAGGCTGTTCTACTTTCAGTTTTTTGAAGAAATTCCACACTGTTTTTCACAGTGACTGCACCAGTCTGTATTTCTACCAAAAGTGTACTAGGGTTCTATTTTTTCCATATTCTTTCCAGCACTTGTTTATTGATTTACTAACAATGGGCATTCTGATCAGTGTGAGGTGGTATTGCATTGTGGTGGCCTTGTAAAAATAATTTCTATTTTTATTGTTGTTCTATTATAGTTGTCCCAACTTTTCCCATTACTCTCCACCGCCCCACCCTCCCCAACTCCCATAGTCAATCCCCACCCAATTTCCAAGTCCATGGCTCACTTATACTAGTTCCATGGCTGGACCCTTCCCTCCTTCTCCCCTTTTTACCGCTCTCCCCTCCCCTCTAATCACTATCAATCTGTTCTTTGCTTCCATGCCTTGGTTCCATTTTGCTCATTTGTTTGTTTTGTTCTGTATTAGTAAAAAGAAACACTTCATAATGATTAGTGATTCAAATTAATAGGAAATTAAATATTAAATTGTAGGTACCCAATAAGCTCAAAATATCAAAGTTTAAATGTTTCATAATTCACCACAGAATCAAACTTACGTTCACTGTAAAACACAGCAAATCACTACAACCCAAAGATTACTATTTTCTGTTTAAAAAGATGCAGAACACATATAGAATATATGTATAAAGAAAACACACTGGTATGCTCTTATATACAGCCTCAGAAAGATCTCAATTTTAACTTCTTTTTCTGGTCCTTCACAATTTGACAGCAAATATTTTATAATGCCTTAAAATATTCCTGACTATATTCCTGACTGTAATTTCTCATGGTATGTTAACCAAATTGCTAAATTGCTAAAGGGGAAAATTCAATAATGACGTTAGACAAAATTCATAACAGCATCTGCTTTTTATAGAGCTTCTGGAAAATTTGAGATTACAGAGCACTATAGTCATTATCATATAACCTGCGGTTTTATAAATTAGGTCATTTAAAGATCTGCACTCTAAAATGCTTTCCAAAAGCCACACTTTTTACAAATGACGGAACAGCATTTCAAAAATCATTTACGAAGCAGTCTTTGGATTCAGTTTTTTCAAAACTACATACATTACCAACTATTATCTACAGAAATTGGGAACAGGGATAATATGTACAATTAACTTGATATAAATTACAAAAGATTTTTAGAGGCCATGTAATGATTGATAAACTAGTGTATGGTGTTTTGAAAATAGGCAGAAAGCAAACAGCAAAAACAGCAAAGAAGAAAAATGGAAAGACCTCAAATTAAAGATTATACAATTAATTGTACCAAGAATTTAATAGCTATCTCAATACAACTTATTAGAGACCAATGTCTACTCAATAGTAAGCCAAGAATAAAACTATACCTCAAGTATCTCTTGGTATTTCGTTCCTGAGTTCTTGATAACCGAAGCTACCAATACTCAAGATTCCCCTATGTTTACTCATTAGGATCACCTGGAAACACAGAGCTTTGCCTCTTAGGCTTTTTCTAACCCTACATATCTGTGAGGCACATCAAGGTCATGGTGCAACTGACTATATCCATTTTCCCTGTACTTACAGATTTTCCAAGAGAATAACCCAATTCATTTCTCTAATCTATTCCTTTCAGACTAGCATTTCATAGCAATAAATGAAAGACAGAGATAATGGTAGAGCTGTAACCACATTGAGATTCTCAACACATTCATTTTATATTCATTGGAAAGCATTTCTGGGAGTCAGATATGTCCATAGTCTACAGTGACTCATACATATCCTTCCAAATGTCATAATGTCAAAATTCACTTTAAAACATACTTTCCCAAACCCATTTACACATATTATACACACATTCACCCTCCTTCTTTTACACTTTTTACTGTCACATAAACACACATACCTTACTCTCTAGTTTTTAGTGAAACCAAACCAAACAAAAGCTGCTGAAACATTTTAAACAAAAAGGTATTTTGCTAAATATTAATGCATTTGATAAAATGTGTTCCACAGCACATCTCTACTGCATAATGCAGCTATAAAAAAAGACTCCAGACCTAAATAATTTTGGTAAATGCATAAAGCTTTTTTCCCTCTTACTTCTTTGGTGAGTCACAACGTCTATGTAAATAAAAGGTTCTAAACACTGTTTAACTCAATATTTATCTTAGAGGAATGTATCTCCCACCCCATCCCATTTTATAGGGGATTGTTATTGAATGCCTGTTAACATCTTATGAAGAAATGTGGCCTGGCTGGTGGCACAGTGGATAAGGCACCAGCCTGCGAACCCAAAGGTCGCTGGTTCGATTCCCAGCCAGGGCAACATAACCTGGTTGCAAGCCAGGTCTCCAGCCAGTTCTGTAGCTAGAGGCAGGTGAAAGACAACAATACATTGAGGTTTCTCTCCCTCTCTGCCTCTCTCTGAAAAATAATAAATAAAATCTTTAAAAAAAAAAAAGAAAAATGTGTGCTTCCCAGATTATATTTTAGAAAATCTGCATTAGCATAGTCACACATTTAAAGATGCATAAGAAATTTAAAATAACTTTTACTAATATATTTACTTTGCTTTGTATATCTAATAACATATAAAATGGTTTTCTTTACTGGAAAAGTAGTATTAATTTGAAATGTCAAATTCTTAACCTAAAAAGAAAGAACATTGATTTTGATTACATCACATTGTGTTTCAAATAGTACATACCTGTATTTTGCTTTTTCATGAACCCAGACATATTCAGGGTTCTTCAAACTCAAGCGTGCAAGGTCCTTTACAGATTTGGTTTGTGTTGCTGAGAAAAGCAAAGTTTGGCGTTTCTTTGGAAGATTTTCAATAATAGCATTCATGGTATCAGCAAAGCCCATATCCAAGATTCTATCTGCTTCATCAAGAACTAAAAAGGAAAAAAGTGAATTACAACATTTAAAATATACATCAGGCCAAATGAAATGTGGTATTCTGGACTGAATCCTAAAAAAGGAAAACATTAATGGAAAAAGTGGTAAAATCCAAGTAATGCCTGGAATTTATATAACATACATCTCTTAGTTTTGACAGAAGTACCACAGTTACATGAAGATGCTATACTAGGGGAAATTGGGGGAAGGATATAGACAGACTCTGCATAATCACTGCAACTTTTCTATAAATCTAGAATGATTCCAAAATGAAAGCTGATTTAGAGAATATACACTAGCCCTGACTGGTGTGGCTCAGTGGATGTGTGCTGGCCTGCGAACCCAAAGGTCACTGGTTCAATTGCCCAGTCAGGGCACATAACCAGGTTCAAGCCAGGTCTCCAGCCAGAACCTTAGCTGGAGGCAGGTGAAAGGCAAACCATACATTGAGAAAAAAAAAAAAAGAATACACATTAGGAGCCCTGGCTGGGTAGTTCAGTTGGTTAGAGCATCAACCCAATATGCAAAGATTGTGCATTCATTCAATCTCTGGTCAGGATGCACAGACGCAGCAACCAGTGAATGCACAGATAAATGGAACAACAAATTGATGTCCCTCTCTTCCCCTCCCCCTTTCTTTCTCTGAGATCAATAAATAAATGTTTTCCTAAAACAGAACACACATTAGGTAATATCAGTGGTACCTTTAAAAAAAATTTTTTATTAATATTTTATTTATTATTTTCAAAGAGAGGGGGAGGGAAAGAGGCAGAGCGGGAGAGAAACATCAACATATGGTTGCCTTTGACCTGCCTCTAGCTACAGACCTGGCTGGAGACCTGGCTTGCAACCTGGTTATGTGCCCTGGCTGGGAATCGAACCAGTAACCTTTGGGTTTGCAGGCCAGCGCCTTATCCACTGTGCCACCAGCCAGGGCCAAAATATTTTTTTAAAAACCTCTTAGCAGTGTCACATACTGAAGTATTTAATTTCAAGTATGAGTATTTATATTCATCCAACCAATTTTTTTTTTTTAATCTAGCTATACTCTCTGGGTTTAGACCCCACATGCCAAAAAAATTATTTCGAGTTATTTCTCAATTTGTCTTTAATCAAAATATTTATTGAATGAAACATCTCTATCATTAAAAGTGATGACAGCTCCCTCCAAACCTGAAATATTTCTCATTAGAAATTTATTAGACTCACCTAACATTTGGAGATCAGTAGCATGAAAAGATATTGTTTCATCCATGTGTTGAAGAAGACGACCCGGTGTGCAAACCAGTATATTTATGGTATTGATCCTCTCAGCTTCATGTTTCAAATCCTGAAAAGTTGTTTCTTTTGATTACACAGCAACAGCACTGAGCAGCCTGTGTAGCAAAACTATAAAAGCCATCTGTATGTGGCATTGTATCACAGCAATGTAGGTACTCAAGAAATAAAACTACTATTTTTGCAGCACATCCTAAGTTCTGGCCCAAATCAAAGTTCTTGGTGAAGACCTAAAGTGCTCAGAATTCCTCTAGATTCTTAATCATATGCAGAATTTTGAGACCATGAAAAATATATGAATATTCCAAGTCTTAATTTCCTCATAAAACTGCCAAAACCAACTTAAGAACCAGAATTACTCCCAGGACCCAGCAGGAAGAATAGACTCTCTGACACCACTCACTGCACTTCATGGCTAAAATAATAAATTAAAAAAAGAGCTCACCTCTCTATATTCTAGAAGTTCTCTTCTTCAAATGAGAACCACAAAATGTTCATGGTTAAAGCTGGGTGACAGGTACATGAGTATATGAAGATTTATAATGCTCACTTTTCTCTTTCTGTATGCGTTTGCATATAAATTTAAAAATTCAAGTGCTTATCCCTACAGTCCAGTGCAGACTATAGCAGAGAAAGACATTCCAGGTATAGTAAAGGACAGAGCAGAAGTTGAGCAGGAGGTTTTACCTGGAAAATGTATCTCTCTTTCTTCAGTTTAAAATGAACATTCCTCAAATGAGCACTCCTTAAAACTAAATCTTCCTTCCTTCTGCTGCTGAGTCAGCAATGTTCTGAATTATTCAACCTCTCAGATACCTTATTAAAAGGAATTAGTCTGCATACTGAAATGGTACCCTGCCCCATGTACATTAACAAACAGATTTATAGGTTGGTTGAAGTAATTAGTCTCACAACTCATCAATTCAGATACCTTGACTAAAGGGGACTTTCTCGACCTACAAAACTGACAACCAGACTATATGACAATGACCACATTTGGATGCTACTACCCCCTATCTAGGTGGCCAGCCTGTCTATTAAGATGACTCTCCCCACTCCTCCCAGTCAAATGCCACAATGCTCCAATGCAAGTTAGAGAATAAAAGAAAGAAGAACAAGGACAAAAAGAACAAACCTTCCCGCCAATGATGAGACCAGCAGAAAAGTCATGATTCTTTCCTACTTTTCGGAGAACCTCAAAGGTCTGATATGCTAGCTCTCTAGTAGGTGATATAATCAGAACCCCCAGCCCATCTGCTGAGGTCCACTGCAGACGATATAAGGCTTCTAACACCTGAAAAAAAGACAGCAAATTCATGTTCAGTAAGCCCTTAGAGAAGGCAGCTTTTTGATTCCTGAGTCAACCTTGCCCCTCCAAATCAAGAGACACCTTCCAAGCACACCACTCACAAGTATCCAATCAGAAAGAAGTTGCTTACTTTGTTTTTCCTTCCATCCTCCAGAAGTATCCTCCACCAAGTTATAAAGGGAAAAGAATAGAAGCCCCACAGCAGCTCTGCTGCTGCCACAGCCATGCCAGGAGGACAATAGCAATCAGTGAAAGTATGTGCAGCCCACACACCATTAAAACAGACTTCAGAAAAATATGTGTCACCATTTTCTGAACAAAAACCACATGAAAATAAACTCTCACCTTTGCAACTACTGTAATTAAACAATGACAATTTTCTAGTGAAGTGATATCATTATAAAAATTAGAATTTAAAAGAAAAATTGTTTTGCAGTACTTGGAACAAAAATTTAAATGTGGTTCTTTCTGACCCAATTATTTTATAGAAACTAAATTATGAAACCAACTGCATAACTGAGATATAAGTGAATTACTAAGAGGCTCTATAGTTTTAGTGCTGTCAATGTCCCAGAAAATTCTCAAGGAGTGACCCAATCTTCTTAAAGTGGGCATATTTTAACTATATCCTAAACAAATGGCAAATACAAATGCAACTGTCAGGTTTGTAAGGAGGCGCATAGAAACAGTATCCTTCACCAGTCTTACAGCACAGCAGAACCATTCTAATCACCCCTGTACAGCCCATACCCTTCAGGAACATAATGGCTTGTCAAGGCACAATAATTCACTCAATAAGTTATTGACTGCTCACATGTACAAGGTGTTATGTTAGGGCCTGGATGAAGATGAACACACCTGTCTGATAAAGCTTGCCTTATAGCCAGGGAAAGTCAATATGAAATGACTCGACTTAATTATGTATTTCTATCTAGGCACAGAATGTTTTAAAATCACATAATAGCGAATCTGACCCAATATGAATAAACTACTCACTGGAACAAGGAAAGCCAAAGTCTTGCCAGATCCAGTTTTGGCAGCTCCAAGAACATCTTTACCTTGCAAAGCCAATCCAATGGTCTGCTTCTGTATCTCAGTTACCAACCGGTACTGGGCTTCTTGCAAACCTGCAAGCATGACGAGGATTATGAACTGTGCAGCACCCACCCCCTTATACGTTGAAGCTCTTTTCCTGCCCCCGTCTCCAGTACTTTAGAATATGACTACATTCCTAGACAGGACCTTTAAAGAGCTGATTGAGGCCCTGGATGGGGAGCTCAGTTGGTTAGAGAGCATCATCCCAATATATCAAGGTTGCAAGTTCAATCCCTGGTCAGGTCATATACAAGAATCAACCAATGAATGCATAAATAAGTTGAACAACAAATCGATGTTTCTCTCTGCCCCCATCCCTTTCTTTTTTCCTCCTTCCCTCCCCCATCTTTCTCCCTTCCACAAGTCAATAAAAACATAAAATAATTTTTGAAAATGTGATTGAGTCAAAAATAGCTCATTTGGGTGGACCCTAATCCAATCTGAGTGGTGTCCTTATAAGAAAAAAAAAAAAAAAAAAATGGACAAAGAAACACTAGGGATGTAAGAGCACAAAGAGTTAACCCCATGAAGGGGCAGCAAGAGGGCAGCCATCTACAAGGCAGGAAGAGGCCTTCTGTAAGCCATAATGACCCTCCAAAGAAACCAACACTGCTCTTTAGACTTCCAACCTCCAGAACTGAAAGAAAATTAATTTCTTTGTTTAAGCTACCCAGTCTGTGATATTTTGTTCTACTGGCACTAGCAGACCAATACAAAAGGTGTCATATTTTTATCTGTTTTCTTGCTTACTCTAGTATCATTAGGTTTCATTTTAATTACACACAGGCCCTAGCATCTTGTTTTTTCACTACTGTTCTTTAACTAGTCCAGATAGGATGATGATGACAAATTGGTAAAACTTAAGTGAATTAATACTGTTTCTTGTAGGTTTTTGTAGTATTAAAAACTACTTGCCACCTGGGCTGGTGGCACAGTGCATAAAGGCACCGGCCTGCGAACCCAAAGGTCGCTGGTTCAATTCCCAGCCAGAGCACATACCAGGCTGCAAGGCAAGTCTCTAGCTGGAGGCAGATGAAAGACAACCACACAATGATGTCTCTCTCCCTCTCTGCCTCTTTCCCTTCCCCTCTAAAAATAATAAGATATTTTTTTTAAAAATTACTTGCCAAAGTTAAGATTTTTCAGGTTAAACTTTTGTCATTTATAAGAAAGCATCAAGGTCCTGGCCCTGGCTGGTGGTTTAGTGGATGGAATGGCGCCGACCTGCGAACCCAAAGGTTTCTCGTTAGATTCCCCAGTCAGGGCACATAATCAGACTGCAAGCCAGACTCCAGCCAGGTCCATAGCTGGGGGCAGGTGAAAGGCAACCATACGTTAATGTTTCTCTCCCTTTCCTCCTTCCTTCCTGCCGTTTTCTCTAGAAATAATGCATAAAACCTTAAAAAAAAAAAAAAAAAAAAAGCATCAAGGTTCTTTGGAGGGTACTAGAGGTGAAGATGTAACAAACCACCAACTGCAGTTGCTGCATTTCTGTCTTCAGCTTTATATTTCCATTGGCCAAAAACCCTCTAAGTTGTACCCCAGTTCAAAGCATTCAGTAAATAATGGCAAGGCAGATCCATCAGAAACAGGCACCTGATTTCCATGACGAATATGGTAATACTGTGCTAGCTAGTAAAGCCACATTCTATGCTGCTACATGGATATACATAGCAACACAAATTGGAATAGAATGGAGATTGTCCCCTGTTGACAGGGTCATCCCAAAGGAATGGAGGGATCAGAAATCATCCCAGCTGGTATAACTGTCTCAAAACCAAATCATAACTGATGCCACGTGAAAGCACTGTGCCCCCACTAAAATATGACATGACTAAAGAAATAAAGTACATTTAAAACCTTCTTCCCAAAAAGAGTATCAGAAAATCCCACATGTCCCAAGATCATCCTTTACCTACCTTTCAATGTTTTTTTAGATAAGGGGAAATCTGAAAATCTTGTAATTTCATTTACATTTATCTGAAAAGAAAAAGGGAACTATGTTAAATAAGACAAAATAACATATACATAACTGATTTGTTTTATAACAAACCATTTGGGGGATGGCCTTACATTGTACGCCTAGCTCACTGTTGATACCACAACAGTGGTCCCCGACCTTTTTGGCACCAGGGACCAGGTTCCATAGAAGATGCAGGTTTGGGGTGGGGGGCATTTAGGTGAGCTTTGCTCACTTGCCCACTCTGGACTTGGGAGGGGGTCAAGTGGCAGAGCTCAAGCAAGCTTTGGTCATGGCCTAGGCCAATAACAGTCCATGGCCCAGGGTAAGGGGTCCCTGTACTACAGGATTAAAGGCAATCATCAATTTTAACTGAAAACCTTTATTCCTTTTACAAAGAAACATGCCTTAAGGAAGCTGTTATCAAAAACGTAAGTTTGTAACAATTTGAAATAGGAAAAATAAACCTTCATTCACTCAACACATACTACTACAATACCTTGAACATCCTTCACCTCTAAAATGTTAGCACAGTAGTAAGTCATCACCACATCAATTTTTGGGAAGAATGTTTACTTTCAGCCCATCCTTCAAAGAATATCAGTTTAGGAAATAAGAAACAAAATAAGAGATAAAATGACTATAAACCACAGACCATGATGAGAACAGTTCTATTCACATACTTTGGAGAAGAGATTTAAGTTAGTTGGTGAAATCTATCTTATTAGCACAAACCTTTCAAAGTTTAACCAAAAATCAGTGTCATGTGAAATCCAACCTGACAACTATCCATTTGGACGTATACTTTAAAGATGGGTATTATTTAGTAATAACCACAGGAGGTGCCTCTGTCACACTCTAAAGCCACAATAAGTAGCATTGTATCCTTCAACTTCATAGTATCTACATGCACTATTGATGTTCTTCATTAGCATCAACCCAATTTTCTGATTTTCATTTTGGCTTCTCAGGAGAATTATTTTATTATAGATGCTGATAGCAAAAACTACTGCAGATCTGGGAACAGGCTGCCAAATTATTCATGATTCACAAAAGGGGAAAGTTGCATTCGTAAGGTTCATTTATTTAAATTATACTCCAGGCAGTAAGGGATGACAGCTTGTATTTCAGTTTATAGTCTACACATCTTCTTTCCCAAGATCTTTACTGTAGCCCAGACAGCATTCCTCCCTGGCCCCCAATGCTGAAATCACAATGTTAAAACATTGCCTAAATCCCTACAAATCATATAACATTGGAGAAAAGACAGTATCAGTATACTAGCATCAGAAGGAGAAAATAATCTCACTTAGAAGGTAATCTTCCAAACAGGGCACTAAGATTAGGTACGGTCCATATGGTCTACCCTGGCATGTATGCTAGTAACAGCTAAAAATCTGTTTTCACAGAGAATGTAATGCTTACAGAAAGAAGCTAGACAGGCAACACACTTCTGAATCCCTCCTAGAGATACAGCACCAGCAGAGGAGCTATTCAAACAAAATACTGCACATCTTTTTAAAGTCCATTAACTGCCTAGAGGGAGAGTCTGGAAAAATAAAACTGTTCCTGCACTCCATCAACCATGAAAATGTAAAGCTATACACTACAGTCTTAGAAAGGCGTCACAAAAAAACCAAACGGCATTTTTATTCTGCTACTGCTCTAGAACAAACAAGAGTCAACAAGATATGGCCTGACAGGTCCAAACCAATTTGGTGCCTTTTTTTGTAAATACAGTTTTACCAGAGCACAGCTACAACCATTCATTTACATACTGTCTACATAGTAGTGACAGAGAGGGTATGGCCCACACCTAGTACGTGCATAAGATACTGCAGGTTCAGTTCTAGAACACTGAAACAAATTAGGTATCACAATTAAGAAGAAGTATCTTTTTTGCTCATGGAGGATCTTGCCTTCAATTTGTGAGAAAGGAACCCCTGTGAAGCGCAATAAAGCAAGGCACAATAAAATGAGGTTTGTCTAAACACTGACTGGCCCTTTACAGAAAAGCTTTGCTGATCCTGTTCTAGAAGACACTCAATTATATTCCCAGGAATACTTAAGAGACCACAATAGAAAATGGCTATGGTTTCCACAAACAAAGCAGCACTCTTTCCCATTCTCTTCATCCTTTTTTCTTAGAAAAACCACTCCTGTTTTTCCAACCTTCACACTCCCTCTAAAATCTTCCAAAATCAAAGAACAGATGTTTCAGTGGTGATACCTATTAAAGACCACCAACATTGGTGTGTAAATTGGAGGAGGCAGAGTGAGAAAGGGCTGGATTATCACTTAACCACTTCTTTTACAGGCACACCTCCTTTTATCTCACCTCACTTTATTGCACTTCACAGACATTGTGCTTTTAACAAATTGAAGGGAGGATCCTCCACCAGCAACAAGATTACAACTCACTCTATTCAATAGAGTGATGGTCTGGAATGAACCTGGAATGTCTCTTGAGGTATATATGCCTACACAGTTCTTAAAACTCTTCTTTCTTACAAAAATGAATAATGCTTTTACATCCCAAAGCAGGAGAAAAAAGTATAAAAACCTAAAATATCACAACTATTGCAATCAATAGAAAAGGAATCTGCCTAGAAGTATACCAACAAAATTTTGATTAAGGAAAAAGAAACCTGGATTAGAACACAGAGTGCCTACAATATAAGTCTAAATCAATCCCAGAGTTTAAGTCAGTTAGCAGCCATGAAAAGAGTTGCTCAACATCTCTCTGAGCTTCAGTTCCCAACTTGCCATCAGTCCCTCCAGAATACACCCTTTATGTGGTGGCCTTAGAGATTTATCCCCAGATCTCCCACTGTAAGGAACATTAAGTTGACTGACAATGCCAGCAGTCACTCTCTAGGTCCACCATTGAAAAAGCCATGCTTCCCTGGCCTGCGCCCAATGACTGAATACCACAGCACTAGGGCTACAGACTCATTCCAGCAGGATGGCAGGTTCCTCTAATGGGCAATTTTGGTTCAAGAACTCCCCATCCCTGAAGCTTTCAACTGATAGATATACTTTCTACCTGTTCCTCCTTCCATCCTCTTTCATTTCCCTCCCTATTTCTGTTCCCTCTCCTTCACCTTCAAAGATTATTTTCCCCTTGTACCACAGGAGCCCAGCTCCAGGTAGGTTAACTTTGAATTCAACAAGACCAAAACCTAACACTGGAGCACTGGAGAGGGAATTCATACGAAGTTTATTCTCACAGAAGTAGATGAGACTGCAACAGAGCATCTGCCTTTATTCTTATTCTCACAATGGCAGATAAGACAGTAGCAGAACATCCACCTTATTCTCAATCTCATGGCAGCAGACAGGACAGTAACCAAGCATCTACCTTCATCCTCATTCTCATGAAAGCAGACAAGAAAGCAGTGGAGCATCCACCCTTACTCTCATTCTCACAGCAGCAGATAAGACTGTAACAAAACATCTGTGCCCCTTGAACAACACAGGCTCACATGTAGAGTATTAAATGAAAAGTGGCATAGGGCCAATAAGAATTATGAGATAGCATAGCACCTGTACACTAAGGCACTTTCTTATATAAGGATAACTTGAGAAAAATACATTTATGCTGAGGCAAGGCTCCTGGCTAGTCAACCTGACATGACACCACTGCTCCAGGACTCTCATCTCACAATCTGTGAGATAGGTTCTTCTGTATGGGGCCCTGTGTGAGAAAACTGGAGCACTGCATCCAAATCCCACAGCAGCAGCATAAGCTGCACCAACAGAAGAAAATACCAACTTCAATGCATAGAGCTGTGTAATTAAGGCTGTACACCGTCCAGAGGTTAGGGAAGCCCACCAGGCCCCTAGAGGGTTATGGGTGAGCTTGGTCATGTTCACCACCTCATCCTGTAACTCTTGTAAAGCAAAGAACATACTGTGTTGGGCACCAGAGGTAATACACACAGTATTCTGTGAGGAGCAATGTGCATACTCCTCCCTGAGGAGTAGTTAGTGCATCTAGTACTATTCTATTTTGCAGCACTATGTTGTGCAGTTGCCCAACCCCTTATTGAGAAGGGACAGGGTGCAATGAGTCACATTAAAGACCCATGTGGTATGCTGGCCAAGGCAGTTAGCTCCACCTCCGTGACTATGCTTGCACCTTGGGGGCAGAATATGGCTAATGGATAGAACCACCAAGCAGTCCCTTTACCCACTGCCTAGCCTCAAACATTTCCCAGTTAGTAGGCACTTGCTTCAGGGTAGTTAAGTGACCTGGAACATGTGGTCACCTCATGTGCAGCATCCTGTCCAATTATAGGGCAAACAGAGCCATCCATGGGCCCCGCACAACCATAATGCCCCCCAAGTATTTGGGAATGTGCCCACACAGGCAGGGCTTTGTCTTCCCCATTGATCCATACCAGAGACAACATCGGTTTTATGGCACAAAGATATGGGTAACCACCCAACTACCACTGGGGTCTCAGGTGTGGTGCCATTTTAGTATTCTAGGCAAAGAGTAGCAGGGTGTGCTAATTAACTCCAACATCACTGCTGTTAGGTAGCCTAGCCCATCCCAGAGCAAGTACCCTGACAGGGGCCTGGGACAATTCACTTAGCTTCGTACCAAGACTTTAATTTCAGTCCATGTGTCCTTCCATGAGGAAGTGGAGTCAGCATCAGTCCAATGACACAGCCACAGCCATACAGAGTTATTGGCAGCTTGTATTCTCCACAGCAAACCAGTAGTAGTGCTGCTTGGCATCTCTGTGCAGGCCCAGCATGCCAAGGTGTTTTTTATTACATCAGCAAAGGTGCAAGACCAATCCATGTATACATTGTTATAGGCTGACCTTAAGGGCTATAAAAAACATGTTTTAGTGATACTAACAAAAGGTAGGTCCTGCCCATCTGGTAGGATGCATGCCAGAAAAAAATCTTGAGCTAACAGTAGCAGGCATAGGGTCCCTCCCAAGTTTTGTATACCACACCATTACCCATCACTGGAGTTACTGTTGGGTCCAAGTAACTGCTACAGCACGGTTGACAGAACCAAATGCCTCACTCTCCCTGTGAACATTTCTTCATTGGAGCCATTAAGTATCCAAATTATAAACAGCACTCCTCATTCCCAGTTCTTCTAATATCTGCTGTAACTCAGTATACAACTGCCACCTACTGGTCACAGGAGGCAAATTCCCTGGGTTGAGCCACAGAATGAGAGTGGCCCCAGGATCCAACAACCCAACAGGGAATGATTACTTGGGAGTCTGATGTGCATTCTGCAGCTGCTGCCCCAGGGCCAACTGCCTGGTGACAGATACAAGCTTACCTATTTCCTGGCTGAAAAGCAAAATGCCATCCATCCCAACATCCCACAATCTGAGCAAGCAAGCAGCTAAAGCTTCCAACACCTTCTGCTAGAATCAGCTCTCCAAAACCACCAGCTCCACTTGCAAATACAGACACATGGTGTTGTGCTGTCACTTGCAGAGGTGGCTGGGCTTAGCCCTGGGACATCTGGGGGCTTTAATTCTTGATCTGCGTTACTACCTGTTGTGTCCGGAACAGGGGCAGGATCTGGCCCTCCTTATTGTCCTTGTTCTCCGAAAAGCCTTAGACCTGTGCCTCTGATCCCATCACAGGACCATCCTGATCTACGCCCTCAAAGAGGCCACTTCCACTTCTAATAGCTCCTGTGTTTTCTCCCAGGCAGCCCTCGTTTCCTGCTCCTCCTTCAACTCTCAGACCTGTGTCTCCAATAAAAGCAACTCCTGGACTGCAGCACTGGACGCTACCCAGGCGCTTTTCTTCTCTAGAGGCCTATCTTCCACAAGGCCTCCTCTATTGCCTTAAGAGTTGCTTCAACCCCCTCCCAATCCTGCAGGGGTGCCCAAGCCTCCAATACAGTCACCACACATATTCATAGTGAGCCAACCGACAGCCCACCCTGAGTGGCCAAGGCCAACCCTGGCTCCATAGTTCCAGTCTGCAGGGAATCCCGCCAACGACACCAAGTGTACCATAGGAGCTCAGCTACAGGCAGGTTCAGTTTGGATTCAATGAGCCTGAAAAACAACAGTGGAGTGTTGGAGAGGGAAGCCTATAAAGTTTATTCTTGTGGGGGCAGATGAGGTAGCAACAGAGCATCCACTTTTATTCCTATTCTTGTAGCGGCAGGCAAGACAGATGCACAGCGTCTGCCCTTATTCTTATGGCAGCAGATGAGACAGAAACAGCACCGGCCTTTATTCTTATTCCCGTGGCAGCAGAAGAGACAGTAACAGAGCAACCACCTTTATTCTTATTCTCATGGCAGCAGACGAGACAGCAGCAAAGCATCTGCCCTTACTCCCATAGTGGCAAATGAGGCAGCAACAGCATCCACCCTTATTCTCATTCTTATGGCAGCAGATGAAAATGTAACAAAGCCTCTTCCTTTATTCTCATTTTCTCAGCAGCGGAAGACAGTAACAAAACATCTGCTCCCCTTGAACAACAGGGGCTCATATAAAGAGAGCATTAAACAAAGCTGGCACAGGGCTAACAAGAATTATGATAGCATACATAGTACCTGCTTAGTAAGGCACTCTCTTATCTAAGGATATTTTGGGAAAACACATGCATGTTGAGGCAGGAATCCTGGTTACAGTCATCCCAACACATTACCCACCCCAAAAAAAAGTCTCCAATTCACTTCACCCCATTTTGGCACCTGCCTCTCAGAGGACCCAGGACCTAGACTGTGCGAATAATCTCCTACCTGGTCTCTTGGCCTCCAGACCATTTATAGCTTGGATATGTTCTCTAACTGTCCCTCCCCTACACCTGAAACATCCAGATACAGCCTTCACGAATGGCCTCTATAATTTCCTATTGTTGCTGTAACAAATTACCACATACAGTTGGCTTAAACCAACATAAATTTATTAACCTAGAATTATGTAAGACAGAAGTTCAAAATGAGTCTCACTCAGCTAAAATCCAAGTGTTGTCAGGGCTGCATTCTCTCTGGTGGGCCTAAGAGAGAATCCATTTCCCTGCTTTTTCCAGTTTCTAGAGGCTGCCCACTTTCCTTGGCTTATGGCCCCTTTCCATCTTCAAAGCCAACCAGCAATGAATGAACAACATTCTCATTTCACAGCATTCCAACACTAACTCTGCTGCCTCCCTCCTCTACATTTAAGGATCCTTAGGTGAATGATTACATTAGGCCTACCTTCAAAAACCAGATCACTCTATTTTAAGGTCAACTGATTAGCAACTTTAATTACCCTGTGCCATGTAACTTACTCATAGGTTTTGAGGACATCTTTAGGAAGCCATTATTCTACCTACAACAGCCTCCTAAACAATTCAGTCCTCCAACCCCTTCCCTAACCTCATCTGAAACCAGTCCAGAAACACAGACCATACTGCAAGTAGTTTCCCCCCTCAAAAAACATTATGTATTTTCACCTTTTTTTTTTTCTTGTATTTCCTCATGTTGCTTCTTCTTCCTTCAATGTCCTTGCCAGTATTTTTTGACTGCAGAATACATCATTCAAGAACTAGCTTCACTCATGGATATCACAAACCACTGAATTTTCTACACATTACACAAAGGCTTCTAGTAAAGCTGAGGTGTAGGGCTGAAATCCAACCCATATTCAGCTCCACAAGTCAGGCCTGAGGGCACAACCACCAGGAGGATGGGTACCCAGAAGAAACATTTTTCCAATTCATAAGACCTGAAGGGGGCACTGTACAGAATAACACAGCCTCCCTGCCCCCCATCCTTAATTACACCATCCTCTGACACCACAGCACTGTACATATTTATTACATTTATCAACATGTATCAATCCCACCCACTTCCCTAGGGACACAGGCAAGTTTTATTTTTTCCATCTACTTTTACCGGGACTTCAAGAAGTACCTGTCAAACTGTTTCTAAATGTTTCTGAATCAAATTGCTCAGTGAGGATACTGAGCACCACCGGTGTACTTACAACATAAAAGTTTTATGCACAAATGCTGGGAGCCATATGGTGAAGGTCTGCCCCTTAGTAACCTAGAGAATAACAAATCTGCTTTGATGTACTCTAGTATTGCTGGCCCTATATCTCAATCAATTTTTTTCTTGAAAAGGGCTTGTGAAAATATTTCTAAGATTTAAAAAACTAAAACAGAACAATACTTAAGAGGAAAAAAATTGCTCTTTAAACTTAGTGAAAGACTGGAAAGATTTAAACATTTATACACTGCAACACAGTAAAATGTAGTGGTTTAGAGCTCTGGCATCAGATTCTGACCACCTGGGTTAGAACTTTTCATTAACTTTCTCACTTGCTGTTTAACCTTGCACAAATTAACCTTATTGTGGTTTCTTCACCTGTGTAATGGGAACAATCTCATAGAGTTGTTTGTTGTGAAAATACGGCAAGTCAACACATATAAAAGCTTAATAAATTTAGTAATTTAAAGTAAGATTAGATTCCCAGCCAGGGCACATAATCAGGTTGCAGACCAGGTCTCCAGTCAGGTCTGTGGCTAGAAGCAGGTGAAAGGCAACCATACATTGATGTCTCTCTCCCTCTCTGCCTCTCTCCCTTTCCTTCTCTCTAAAAATAGTAAATAAAATCTTTAATAAAAATAAAGCATTTATTTAAGAAAAATAAAAAAATAAAGTAAATTAAGAGACAAAAAGAATGGATTAATGTTATTAACTAGAATACACCTATCTGGAAAAGGTCACTGTACACTAAACAACATCTAAACACTGACTGAGCACCTAACTCAAGGACAAGCACTGTAGGATCAGGATCTGGGGATAAATGTATGAATGGTCCCTTACCTGCAGACATTCATGGTCTAGTGGGAGAGTTAACAAAGAAGCCAATTATCACACCTTGGTGATAAATTCTGTAATAAAGGTGTATACAAAATGATACACAGCAGCCCTAACAACTCTACCTGGGAAGGACACAAAGAGAAGTTTAAATCTAGGGGGACAAATAGGTGTTCCCAGTGTGGAGGAATGGGGCTCTCACAGCAGTGGGAACGTCAAGTACCAGGACAAGAAGCATCAAGTAACATAAGAAACTCACAAAATTTCAAGTTGTTCTTTCACAGACTGCTTGCTTTATATATATTACCTCATTGGACCTTACAACACTTTGGGTAGTTAATAATCTGTTAAACAAAGAAACAGGATCAGGAACACAAAATGTGGCTAATCAATACCCAAACTGAGATATAAACCAGGTCTGCCTGACTGCAAATAAATGGACTAGAGCATGTTGACATTAATTTGTTTGACTATTTTCCTCAGAGCAATTGTGAACCAAGGAAAAGTTTTGATCAGGAGTTAAGCATCCTTATGAATGCAAGTTCATTCTGGACAAAATCATTCTAGCAGCAATATGAAAAACAGGTTAGAGGGGAATAAGGCCTAAAGGCCAAATCCCACCTACCACCAGTTTTAGTTATTGAAATTTTGCTAGTGTACACCATCTGTTTAAGTATTTAGATGGCGGCTTTTGTGTTAGTGTCAGAGTTGAGTAGATACACCCTCCTGACCTACAAAGCTAAAACCATTTACTATTTGGTCCTTGACAAAGTTTGCTGGTCCCTATTATGAGCAACAGCTTATACAGGCAACCCTGTATAACACGGTTGTCAGGTACCTTAAAAATACCGTGGTGTGCAAATATGTTGTTACATGGAACAAAGAATAATACAAAAAAAGGGGTTAGGTTCCAAAATTTTTTTAAATATACTATTATATTTTATAATTAAGAGAAGTATCTTTATTAAAGCAATTTTCATCAAACATATAACATTAATACGTATTAAATAATATTTTCTTCATCATCACTACTAAGCACCATTAACCAAGGGCATTTTCTTTTTGACAAGGTATCTTCATCCTCTGAACTTTCTTCAGCTTTATCTTAACTTGTACCCTGTACTTTTTGCAAAAAAAAAAAAAAAATCTGTTATTTTAGGTTGCTTGCTTTTAGCTGAGAGATCTTTATAAATTTCATTACCTGGTACTATGCACTTGTGAAGTTCTCTCTTAAAATTTGTACTTCTTTCAGTGGAAGGATCTTCATTTAGGAAATATGACTCCAAATGTTTGGCTAAGTCTAGGCCTTTCTTTACGCTTTTTAAAGTGGTTCACTTTATTTTTTGCTCTTAAAAGCTCTTACTACATTCTATATTGTTTGGGGACTTCCCTAATTTCGAATGAGACATTTTTTGCTCTTAAAAGCTCTTATTACACTCCCTATTGTTTAGGGATTTCTCAAATTCTCAAACCCTATTAAGAGTGAAGCCATGTTGTAGAAGTGCAGTGTTTTACAGGGGTTACCTGTACAGATAGTAACCAGGCCTGAACTAAGGCACAGCAGTGGGGATGGAGAACCATTTGAAAATTTTAAGAAGCAGAATACACCACCAGTGTGGATGCTTGGATATGAGTAGTTAAGAGGGAAGTCACTAGGATTACTCCTAGGTTTCTGGCTCAGCAGTCTGCTTAGATGGTAGACTAAGAAGTGCAAGACTAAATAATGGCCCCAAATATGTCAATATCCTAACCCCTAGAGCTCTAAATGCCACCTTATATGGCAAAAGTGACTGGCACATGTAATTAATGATCATCTGGATGGTCCCAGAAATGTACTTATCAAAAACTGCAGAAGTACATTTGACACAGTACAAGAGAAGGTAACGTGTCCAAGGAGGCAGAGACTGGAGTGACATAGCCACAAGCCAGGGAATGCAAACAGCCATTAAAAGTTAGAAGAATCAAACAACTGTCCCTTGGAGCCTCCAGAGAAACCCTACGCGTGCTCACATCTTGATTTCTGCCCAGTGAAATGGGTTTGATTTCTGGCTTCCAGAACAGTGACAGAATAAATTTCTGTTGTTTTAAGCCACTGACATTGTGGTAAATTGCTGGAGTGGCAAACAGGGAACTAACAGAATTATGAATGTAGAAGGAAAAGATAATGAGCTCAGTTTTGGACTTGTGGCATTTAAGGTATCCTATTACACAGATAAAGATATCCAAGAAATCAAGGGAAGAAAAGGATACGAACTCAGAAGAGCTCTATGTAGAATACAAGGAGTCATTGGTCCCAAACAATAAACCTTGAGATTTACACCAGGAAAAACAGAGTGGGAAGAAGCGAGGGCTTAGGCTATACCCAGTCACAACTCTAGTCTTTGATGAAGAGTTGAAAATACAATCCAATAATAACTTACATTACAATGGCCTCTTGAAGTGCTGTGTATGTATACAGCAGATGTAGTAATAATGCAACAGCTACTATATGGAACATTTATCAAGCATTGTGCAGAATGCTTTGCATGCATTCTTACTAACTCCCCACAATAATTTAAAAGGTAAATATTATTATGCCTTTTAAAGACAAAATAAGAAAGCCAACATGGTAATTGCCCAAAGTCACTCTAAGCAAAAGCTAGGTATACATTATCATCATCTTAACTCAAAAGCCAAAACAAACTCTAAGCTCTATCTAACTTCATTGTTGATCTAAGAGTTTAGAGAAAAGATATATCAGCAAAACACATGGTGACTTTAATTCCAGGAATGTCCCACATGTTAAATTCCTGATTATGCTGCACTACAAAGGGGAAACACTGAGAGGCTGAGGGAGGTGGGTGAAAGTCAGAGACACAGGAATTTGGGGGAAGGAAAATACAGGTAACTAACAGTCCTAGGAAGCCTGAAGAAGAGGTCAAGAGATCAAAATACTAACTATTGGGAAACTCATCTAGGAATATCAGCTACAAGGTGGGATGGTATATACTAGGTACAGACCAGTCCAGTTTTTTTCTATGCCAATTCTTGCACGGGAACATAAAGCAGGTAGAGAAAGACAGAGAGGCACAGGAAAGAAGATGGATGAGGCTGAGGCCTGCAAATCTGGCATAATGGTTAAAAGCAAAGGCTCTGGAATCAGAAGATCAAGGGTCTAGGTTCCAATTCCACGCTACCTACTAAGTTCAGGAGGACAAGTTTCTTATCCTCTCAGAGCCTCAATACTTTCATCTGTAGAACAGGAATAAAGGCCGTATCTTAGATCAGATCAACTAAAGTTAAACACATGCTGAGTGGCTTAAAATGAAGGTGTCCTTATTACCATTATTGTCGTTGGTATTATTATGCATATTACTGGAACTATTACAGTATTAATCTCCCTACCCCTGAGTACCACTTCATTTCCATTATTTTATCAAGAACGGTGTACTGAGCGGAGGAGCGGCCAGTACTCCCTAGAAGCCTGGGTTGTGGTACCGAGCAGACCACCTGTGGGGCCTCAACAGGGTCCCCAGTATGATCCATCACCCCACTCCCTTCACGAGCTCAGTGGACAGCGCTGACTCCCCAGGCCGGATCTCCCCCAGTGACCAGTTCGCCTCCTCCCCTCTGCAGTTCAACGCCACAGCGACACGCAGCCCGGCTGCCGGCCCACCCCACGCGCTTCAGCCTCTGGCCCGCGCCCCACCCCCGGCGCCGGCCTCACCTTCTCGTAGCTCTGCACGAGGCGGCTGATAACCTCGCGCTCGACCTGCCACTCGGGTTTCTTTAGCTGCTTCCTCAGCTGCTTCTTTTTACTCTGCTTATGGCTGTGTTTCTTCTTCCAGCGATTGAAGCTCTGCACCGGATCTGGCCGGACTCCCGCATCCCGAGAGTCGGCAGTTTTGCCCATGGCGGCAACGGCGGCCACCGCAGTCCAGATCCCTCCACACACGAGCCTCTCCAGGCCAGCGGAGAGGACGCGGAACCAGCATGGGTGAAGAGAACAACAGCGCGTGCGCGGAACCGGAAGCCCGCCCCCGGGCTTTGAGCGCTGGTCACGCGCCAGCGAGGGCACGGAAACCGGGGACGGTGATTGGTGACTTGGAGACCGCGGGTCGTAGTTGAGTAGTCCTGGGGTAAGGAGGCGGAGCGATTTTAGGAAGAAGGCGGGGTGGAGTGGCTCCTAAAGCACTCAGGCTCTTTAAACCCGCGCTTCCCCGCTGGATGCTGTTACTATGGTGACGTCAGACCTAATTAACTCCAAAGGGCTGTTCGCGCTGGCGCTGGGTTTACCTCGTCACACAAGCGAGCGCGCACGCGTGCGCACGCGCACACACGCACACACGCACGATGCGTGAATTATAATTGTAAACCTCGTTTCGCATATTTCGGCCCAGGGAGCCAAATGATTTACCCAAAAATCAAACAGCCTGTTCACTTTTCTCCTTAAGCTGAAGCAGCCAGGGACATGTACACCTTAGGCAAAAAAAAAAAAAAAAGGAAGGGACGGAAAATGAATCTCTAGGGAAGCTGACTGCCCTAAGACCTGGATATAACCACGTTAAAGCAGCTGTCAAACAAATGGCAAGTCACTAACCTCCCCACTAGATCTTCAGTGAAACCTGCCAGTTAATAAGCCCTTCCATGCACTCATGGTTTCTTATCAGGCCTACTTAAATATAAAAGAATAACCAAAGGCCACCAAACACTTAAGGAAATAATTTAATTGAATAGTTAAGAGCTAAAACGAATAAACCAATGCAGGGAGCAGAAGAAATCTTCAAAAAAATATTATTTCATTTTTAAAAGATAAGGCATTGGGCCTGGCTGGTAGCACAGTGGTTAAGGCGCCAGCCTGCGAACCCAAAGTTCACAGGTTCGATTCCCCAGCCAGGGCACATAACCAGGTTGCAAACCAGGTCTCCAGTCAGGTCTGTGGCTGGAGGCAGGTGAATCGCAACCATACATTGATGTCTCTTTCCCTCTCTGCCTCTCTCCCTTCCCCTCTTTCTAAAAATAATGAAATAAAATCTTTAAAAAAAAAAAAAAGATAAGGCATTGTATATATGAATAACAAACATTCTTCTTCACAATGAAAAACAACTCAACAAGTTATTTTGTTATATAAATAAAATTTTAACAAAATTGAAAATTCAAAGTTTAATTACAATTAAAAACTCCCATTATCACATTCCAAAGTTTATAGAATTTAATAATTTGTAATAAAAATAGTTCACAACTTGGCTGCATAAATGACATCTTTAGGATGGTTTCCATGCTTATTTGCTCCAATATCTTATTTTCTGTAGACGTGACCTCTAGCCAGGCTTTCAGTAAAGACATTGAAGACTTTAAAAAGTTTTAAACATATTTGAATTTTGAGGCTCTACAGTCTCCACTACCAAACAATATGGACAAAGCTCCTACAGGGCTGAAAAGGATTTGGAAATGTGCCTGTTAAGTGCTACTACAAATAAAGGCAATACTTCAGTGGGGGTAGTGTCTATACTAATATTTAGGGGGGAAATGTAATATTAGTTCCTCACATATTGATATCCCATTTAATACTAGTCAATCTTTACATAAGTAGTTGTGGTTGTTCATCATAATTCTTCAAATGACCTATGTCTCTAAAACTCTGAAAAGACCATTATATTCTTTGAGTATATTAAAACTTTTTTTAAGGATTATCTTCTTTGAGAAAGCATAGAAACAATGATACCCCTGTAATGATGAGTACAATTGTCCCCAAATCTTGGTTTGTAAGTACATTTGAGGGGGGAGGGTGCAGATTCCAAAATCCCATCTTATTTTTTTTCTTCATTTTTTAAATCTTTTTTAAATTTTTATTTATTATTTTTTAGAGAGAGAGTTAGGAAGAGAGACATCAATGTATGATTGCCCCTCACCTGCCTCCAGCCACGAACCTGGTTGGTAAACTCCACTTGCAATCTGGTTATGTGCCCTGACTGAGAATCGAACCAGCGACTTTTGGGGTCGCAGGCTGGCACCTTATCCACTAGGCCACCAGCCAGGGCTTTTTCTTCATTTTTGTTGTTGACGCTATTGCAGATGTCTCCATTCCATCTCTCTTACCCCCCCTCCCAGCCCCCACTCCACTTTCCCTCTGGCCACTACACTGTTGTTTGTGTCCATGGATTAAGCATATGTGTTTGTTAGCTAATCCCTTCACCTTCTTTCATTCAGTCCCGCCTCCCCACCCCGCCCTTCTAACAGCTGTCAGTCTATTCCATGTACCTACCCATGAGATCATATGGTATGTATAATTTTTTTAATGAACCCAAAGATCTTTGGATAAATAATTCCAGGAATAAGGCAGAGAAATTACTGGATAAGCCTGTGATGTCTTGAGGTGCCAGAAAAGAAAGAAGAGCTAAAAAAAAAAAAAAAAAAAAAAAGGTGGGGGAGCAATAGAGGGCACAGCTCTATTTCTTGGTGTAGGTGGTAAGTAGTTACAAGAACGTTTGTTTAATAATACTTAATTGGATGCTCTACTTCTTTTATGTAGTGCTCTATAGCTATATTTTTTAAAAATAATGCTATAAAATATAAAATTTCACACCAAAAGAGTCATGCTAAATTAGTATTGAGAAACTACATTTAAACATAGTTGCTGTCAAAAGTGTTCTAACCTTTAGATTACTTATCTTTTAAAATATCAGTAACTGATTTGGAATTGGCCAAGATGGCAGCATAGGAAAACAGAGCTTGCCTTCTTGCACAACCACATGACAAAACTAAAATTTAGAACAACCATCACACAGAACCATCAGAAATTGAGTTGAATTGAAGTCTGATAACTATGAAATTAAGGGACAGAGGGGAGTAAAAAGGGTATGGATGTAATACAACAACGATAAAATTAAATTAAAAAAAAAAAAAAGAAACCATATCCATCTAGGCTGGTAGGGGGGACAGAGACACAGAACAGGCTGGTCCCATATCCATGTGTGGTAGGTAAAAATTTGGAAGGGATATTTCAGAAGTGATGAGTCCCAGACCCACACCAGGCCCCCACCAGCCCAGGGTTCCAGTGCCAGTAAGAAAAGTCCCTATAACTTCTGGCTGCAAAAACCAGCAGAGAATGAGTTGGTGGAAGAAACTACTTGAGTCCCAAGCAGTTCCCCTTAAAGAACCCACACACAGACTTACTTAGCTCACTACCTCTAAGCTCTAGCAATTGAGTAGCAGCTTGAAAGCCACCAGTGGCATAGAGGGAGGAAGTGTCTGACATCGAGGTGGGAGCTGGGGGACGGTGTGCTCCCAGACAGAAAGGAGGGCAGAGGCCACTGTCCCTTTTCTGAGCTCTCCCTCTACAAAGCCACAGATCAGCAGGCGGAGAGACTCCGTCAACTTGGCTAACATTGTTCCCCTGCCCTGGAGATCCCCTGAGACTATCTCACCCAATTTACAGGCCCACCCAAACTGTTAACTGTGAATTCTCCATTTGAATGGTTGATCATGGCTCATGCTTCACAACGTCTTAAATCCTATAAAACAAGTAACAGCCAGTCTCAGTAAGTCCCCAGTCCCTGTACCTCCTGCTAAGTGGCCTGAGACCTGGCTCTAACAACAGCCAGCTTAGACTCATAGCTTGCCTTCACCAAGGAATCTCCAAGCCTAGCACAAGTTGCAGCCATCTCAGACCACTTGATAGCCCATTCAAGGTGGCCATGAGCAGAACACATAAGGAGGCTGACCTTGGCCTGCACCACCTGGGACCCCAGAGCCAGAGCCTGCGCACACAGTGGACAGCTACAGACAATGCTGGACCAGCTTGACCCTACACAGCTGATCATCCACAAAGTGTGGAGGTTGGTGGGCAATGGTCATAATCAGTCCTTGCAGCTGAGTGGCCATGGTATATCCTTCCTGTTGACCTGCCAACAGCAATCAAGCCTCAGCTACAAGAGGTGCACCCCAAGTACCCAGCAGGGGTGGTAAAGGGAAGCTGTACCACTGGACCCTATAAAACATCTACTATATTAGGCCATACTACCAATACAGGAGTCATAGTAGCTCCACCTAAAACAGAAATAAACACAGGGAGATTGCCAAAATGAGAAGAAAAAGAAACACGGTCCAAATGAAAGAACAGATCAAAATTCCAGAAAAAGAATAAAACAAAATGGAGATACACAAGCTATCAGATGCAGAATTCAAAACACTGGTGCTCAAGGAGCTTAGCCAGGACCTCAACAGCATAAAAAAGATCCAGTCAGAAATGAAGGATACGCTAATTGAAATAATAAACAATTTATAGGAAAACCACAGTAGGGTGGATGAAGCCAAGAATTAAATCAATAATTTAGAACATAAAGAGGCAAAAAACAATCAATCAGAACAAGACAAAAAAAAAAAAAAAATGAGGATAATATAAGCAGCCTTTGGGACAACTACAAGTGTTCCAGTATTCTCATCATAGGGGTGACAGAAGGAGAAGAAAAAAAGGAAGAAAATATAAATCTATTTGAAAAAATAATGAAAGAAAGTTTCCCTAATGTGGTGAAGGAAATAGACATGCAAGTCCAGGAAGCACAGAAAGTTCCAAACATGGTATGCAAAGAGGTTCACTCCAAGATACATCATAATTAAAATGTCAAAGGTTAAAGATGAAGAGAGAATCCTACAACTAGCAAGAGAAAAGAAGTTAGTCACCTACAGGGGAGTTCCCATAAGACTATAAGCTGATTTCTCAGAAGAAACTTTGTAGGTAGAAGGCATTGGCAAGAAACATTCAAAGTCATGAAAAGCAGGCACCTACAGCTAAGATTACCCAGTAAAGCAATTGATTTAAATTGAAAGGCAAATAAAGAGCTTCCCAACAATAAAAATTAAAGGAATTCACCATCACCAAACCATTATTACATGAAATATTAAGGGGACTTAATTTAGAAAAAGAAGATCAAAACTATGAACAATAAAATGGCAATAAATACACATCTATGAAAAATTGAATTAAAAAAGTAAGCAAACAAGAACAAAGACAGAATCATGGATATGGAGATCATTTTGACAGTTGCCAGATGGAAGGGTGATATGTGGAAATGGGTGAAGAGGTGAGGGAATTAAGAAGTACAAATAGGAAAGAAGAAAAATGAAGTGCAAATTGGTATTTACAGACTAGCCATGGGGATGTACAGAATAGTATAGAATATAGAGCAGCCAAAGAACTTATATACATGAGCCATGGACATGAACAAGAGTGTGGGGATTGCCTGAGAGAGTGGAGTGTACTGGGTGAAAGGGGACAAAGGGGAAAAAATTAGAACAACTGTAATAGTATAATCAATAAAATATAATTTTTTTTAAATTAAGGAATACATTAAAATGTCAATAATTTATAAAGGTGCATTATTTACTGCCTCTAATTTAATAGTAGCAGCAAGATAGCCTCAACTGAAAATTTGCATTGTATATATTATATTTTCAAAGTTAAGGCAAATGTTTTTCTCAATGCCCTTCCATCTTTCAAGGAACTAAAAGGTAGTTTATAGTCCTTTTTAAAAGAAAATTTACTGATTAACTGATTTGAGAGAAAAAGACATACATGCCATCAATTTGTTGTTCCACTTATTTGTACATTCATTGATTGATCCTTGTATGTGCCCTGACCTGGGGTCAAATCTGTAACCTTTTTATATCAGATTGGTGCTCTAACCAACTGATTTACCTGCCAGGACTATGGTTTTTGAATGACATAAACTTTCCAATAGTGTGGGGGGAGGGGGGGGGAACAGATTTTTATTATATTTACATGATTAAATTTAAAGAATGTATAATGGATATGAAATGCTCCAAAATTACTTTTTGAAAATTATCCTGTCAAAATATATTATGTTTTCATACACAATATTGTGGCACTGTTATATCTCTGACCTTCCAATTATTATTAATAATAAAATATATTATTATACAATGCATATTATAATTAGAACCAGACTTACAATTCCCAGATATTAATCTCTGATCAAAAAGATATTGTACATTTTTTTCCTTTCCTTTTTTTTTTTTTTTTTTTTTTTAAGATTTTATTCGTTGTATTTAGAGGAAAGGGCAAGGAGGGAAGAAGAAAAGGAAAGAAGCATCAATGTATGGTTGCCTTTTATCTACCTCCAGCTACAGACCAGGCTGAAGACCTGGCTTGTAACCTGGTTATGTGCCCTGACTGAGAATTGAACCAGTGACCTTTGGGTTCACAGGCCAGTGCCAATCCACTGAGCCACCAGTCAGGGCCTCGTACTTTTTTTTTTTTTTTTTTTTTTTCTTGAGGAGAGATAATTTTCAATTTGCTATAAGATCTTCAGCTCGAACTGTAACATTTCAAAATTTAGTCACGTTTACATAACTGTTTTCACTGTCACAATTTTTACATTGCTGTCTGAAAGTTTGGGGAGTATGTACTTTGAATTCAATCTTCAGTGCATCTTTTATTGCTTTTGCTTTGGCAGAGAAGTAATTGAGCAAGATGGTAGTCAACATGTAATCCTGATATAATGAGAAAGAAGGAGTGCATCATCTCAAGTCAAAGATTTCTTTCCTTCACATTATTTCAGGTTCTGTTTTGTATGTATAAGTAGTCTGCTAAACATGTAGGTCAATCAGATTATTTTCCAGTTACATCATTTGCAGAGCAAAATCTATGTTCACATACAGAGGTATAGGATTTTGGAAATCCACAAATCTTACAATAATTGTTACCTATTCCTCATGGAGTCCATGAAAACTGTAACTAAAACAATTGAGCAATATTTAGCATATCTTGCCTTATTTAAATGGTTCAAATTATATCATTCGATACATCTGCAATAGTGTTAATTATTTGGTTTTATATTTTACTCTCTAAATATTAGCTCTACTCCACAGCACCAATAGTTACATGTATTATAAGGTTATTTTGGGGGTGGGTTGTTTTGCTTTTTTGTTTTTTTGTGTGGGGTGAGAAAGAGAAGGAAAGAAACATTAATACAGGACTAAAACATCAATGGTTGGTTTCCTCTTATAGCACCCAGTCGGGAATGGAACCCACAACCCACGCACGTGCCCAGATTAGAAAATGAACCCATGATCTTTCGGTTCCTGGGATGATGCACAGGCCAGGGCTTACATCTTACACTTTTCAAATTGGATTTCAGTTTTAAATAGTTAGCACTTGGCTGATTTTTTTTTCATCTCTTTATGGTTTCTAATAATATGTGATAAATGGCAGTCTTTGTACCCACTTGTATTCTAAACTTGACCTTTTTCATTCATAGACAGTTTTTAATAAAAACAGAATCCTTGAAGGTACAATAAATTAATCAGAATCTAGTAAAATTTTTAAAAGATTTTATTTTTAGAGGAGGGAGGAGAGGAGGGAGGGAGAAACAAAGGGAGAGAAATATCAATGTATGGTTGCCTTTCACCTGTCTCCTGCTAGGGACCTGGCTGGAGACCTGGCTTGCAACCTGGGTATGTGCCCTGGGTAGGAATCAAACCAGTGACCTTTGGGTTCACAGGCCAGCACCTATCCACTAAGCCACCAGCCAGGGCCAGAATCTAGTAATTTTTTTACAGTTCAAAAAAGTTTGTGTAAAAAAGAAGTTTCAAAAAAAAAATTCCCAAAACTTCCATGAGAGCTGTATTTTTTTAACTGAATTTTTTTTTATTTGTGTTAGTTTCCAAAAAGAATGCTCTATCCTTTATTATTCAAGTTGCGTGGTCATGTACCCAAAATGTATGTATATTTTTTTCTTCCAATGTTTTCTCTAAATTCATCTGTTATGGTTGACATCAATGAAAGTGAATTTCCATGTTTCTCTCAGTTCTACAGTGATGAAATTACTATCTTTTTTCTAGTATTCCCTATATTTTCTCCAGAAAAATGTACTCAATTATCCAAATAGCATTATTTCATTTCCCTCAATAATGGCTTTCTGTTTTTCTTTTTTGTTTTCTGATTCTATTAAGTTTTAATATTGGCTTTCAAATTTCTAGTAAGACATTATAAAATATATTAGCATTTCATTGCAGAATTTGTAAAAATTTGAAACAATATATTCAAAAATGCTAAATTTTAAGAATCATTCCTGTTGCCTTGATATTTCATAAGAACAAGAAAACAAGAGCTCTTGTTTTCTAGAAATTTTTCAATTATTTTGATATCTTAATTGTTTTGACTAGAGGATCAGAATTTTTTTCCTTTTTTAATAAACAAATCTAATAGTTTTGCTAAGTAATATTTTATATCAACAGTTAACTATTCTAGGTCAATTTCTCCTCAGGCACACAAAGGACATTTTCAATAATAGTACCTTTTAAAGCTTTTTCTGCTCTCTATACTGTAATTGCCTCTTTATATTGTTACTAAAATTAAATACTGTTTAATTTCAAGAGAGTTCCACAAGATCTGAATAACTTGGCCTAAGAATCTAAAAAGTGACCATCCAAGTCCTATGTCTTACAAAATAGGAAAATTATTCTCAATAAATCAATTCAATTGTATGTTGACCTTGATTGGAAAGGAAATTCATAATACAACAATAAGGTTATTCAAGTAATGGAATACATTTTGTTTCCTTATAGCTTAATTTTAATCAACCTGAAGTAATCCTTAGGATATAATACTTCTATGAAATTCTAGAGGTTGCTGCTTAAGTTGATTCCAGCTTCTTTTACTCATAGCCTCTAAAACTTGGCAGGGCTAACATGCATCCACCTTAACCCCAAAGTGTAACCTCTTTAAAATTTTGAGGAACAGCAAACAATATTTACTTAATTGATGAGTGCCCAGAAAATAGAAGGCCAAGAGGTTTAACCTGCCACACCTGTTGCATGGCAAATCAATGCTGGAAGTCATAAATCAATTAGTTTTTCTCTGTATGCCTTGTTTTTCATTTATCTAACTTTTTGTGGGGGCCTATAATCTGCTATATATTGTTAAGCCTCAAGAATACAAAAATAAATTAGAAATTGTCTTTGCCTCAAGGAGCTTATAATCTAGTATGATTATCTCCAAAGTTAGCTGCATGAGAAACACATATGCAGTTTTTTAAAAAAATTAGTACCTCTTACCCTGGCTGGTGTGGCTCAATGGATTGAATGCTGGCCAGTGAACCAAAGGGTCACTGGTTCAATTCCCAGTCAAGGCACAGGCCTGGGTTGCAGGCCAGGTCCCCTGTAGGGGGCCCAAGAGAGGCAACTACGCATTGATATTTCTCTCCCTCTCTTTCTCCCTTTCTACCCTCTCTCTAAAAATAAAACAAAATAAAATATTTTAAAAATAATAACACCTCTTTAGCTCTACCCCCAAATACTCTAATTTTGCAAGTATGAAGCAAACTAAACAATTCTGATATGATCAGCCATATCAACTGGTATGCAGGTTGCATTTTAGGAACCTCTGATTAAATTATAATTAATCATAACAATTGAGGCTGATAATAATTCATTACACATTTTAAATGTTACAGTTTAATGCACTAAAATTAAATCATAAAACTAAAAAAGCTTATCATATGAAAAGAAAATAAAGGTGAATTTGTGAATAAAGCTTTCGTGTGCCCTTGATTCACATTTGAGCCATAGATAATACTAAGCCTAAGATAACCAACTCCACTCACTAATGTTATCAATAAAATTACTGTGGCTCTCACACATAATTCTGATAAAGAACTCTACTAGTAAAAAAAAGAAATTTGAAACTCATACCCTTATTTGAGACAAACTGAATTTCTATCACTATTTTCATCTAGTAATGAATTAGAACTTCCAGATAGTTCTTTTTAGGTCATTATAGTCCAGCAGGTGGCAGTCTAGGATCACAAATATCTTTCCTGCGGCGTGAAAATAAATTTGCCTAGGTTTTTATATCCACCGTGTAGTTGGTTTACTGGTTAGTTTATCTGCCCTATAACATTGAGTTTTTAGGACATGACTTACAATTAGTCCTCTTCAAATTCTCTGGAATACTATTGAATTCTTCCTCCCATCATATTTTTTCAATTAAAAGCAAGTGATGGCTAACATTTATTCAGTATCTAGTAATTGCTGTGCATTGCTAAATTAATTACATACATTATCGGTAAACTTTACACACCCCATTTTCCAGATGAGAAAACTGAAGCTAAGAAAGATTAAATTATATGCCTACGCTCACTGAGCTAAGCTAAATAAGTGATAGTACTAATATTGCATCTCATTTTACAAAGCTGCAAAATAGTTATAATTTCCATCCATTTATCACTAAACGTCTTCCAACTATCTGTTCTAGAAAGAATCAGGGTCTTCATGGCCCTGCCTGTGTAGCTCAGTCGGTTGGAGCATCATCCTGATACACCATGGTTGCCAGTTCAGCCATGGTCAGGATACATATAAGCAACAAATAAGTGCATAAGTAGGTGAAACAACCAATCTCTCTCTCTCCCTTTCTCTCTCCCTCTCTCTCTCTCCAGATCAGTAAATAAATAAATAAATAACCATTAGGGTCTTCATAAGTAATAGTTTATCTTCAACTTAGGGCAATATTATTATTTTAAAATGAACTGAGTTTGGTTATTTGAGGCATTCAGGGCAGTCTGCCCCCAGCATCCCACAATCGCTTATTGATTATTTTAAACTAAAATCACCTGTGAAGCAGCATGAGCCGGAAGAGCTCTGTGACTTTCCTCTGTTCCCCTAAAAGTGGAAAATAAATCTTTATGATAGGTGCTCTTTCCTTTCCTGAAGGACTGAGAGACAATTTTATCACAAAGTTATAAAATCCAGAGTTGAAAAAGTGTGTATAAACATTGTAATGCCTTTAATAATTTATGATCGAAGTGTAAACTTTGTTTGAATTCCTCATTAACAAATACCCACATCTGTTTAGATTCCTTTCAAACACTTTCTTTTTGCCCTGTCAAATTCTCAGTTATTGTTTTTCTGTCTAAATAGTTTTAAAAGGTGCCTAGTTTGATCACTCCTTTTAGCCTCATTTGATGATCTGAGCATCATATTGTGATTCTCCCATGTACACCACATATTTGTTTTCTTTCTATTGGTTTTGTGTCAATTTTATTATTATGCAACTAATCCAGAAGAACTAAAGAAAGGTGTATTTTCTCCTGCACCTCAACATGATGACCTTTAATCTAATTGTCCACTACTTATGTGTTTCCATGTATTTCTACATCTTGTATGGATTAAATAAGAGATTGCCAGTTCAGCTTTGACATGTAAAGAATTTACAAATCATCACTCCATCCTTACAACATGAAAAGCTGAACAAAACAAAAATCAATTACTTTTACTTGGATCCATCAGAAAACTGTTGGCAGGGCAAACTACTACTCTGAAATCTGAAGAAACAGGTCAATCCAGAGACTCACAGCTGAGTTTTGCCTTCCAGGAGCAGAAGCTGCTGGAGCTATAAATCGGTAGGAACGGTTAGATAGGAATTTTGATGAATTGCTGCATAGTGAATGCAGACCAGTAAAAGAGTGGAAACTGCAATCTCAGAGAGGGCTAGCCCAGTCCCATCAGGTTTTCAAGGTGAAATCTGAGGATGATACTCCTGTGGCTCTCTGGACAGGGTGAGGGGGAAAGTAATTGTTGTCAAATATACCCAAAGCCATCTCCATAGCAACATCTCCATAACCCTCTTGGGGAAACAACCTGCATCCTTCATGTTCCAGAGTCAGGAGGGAGGGCATTCATCCTACTCCAGCCCTTCTGGCCTGCATGTCTCACCTAAGGTGAGGGAAAGACTGTATAAGAAGAAACTGTTGTGAAGTCACAGGCCAGAGACATAGGTCCAATAGAAGATTGAGATTGAATTAGAAGATTGTAGGCCACTCCCCTTCTCCATACTTTACTATCACTCCATCAAGTCTCCAGCATAATAGTAGTGGATTATAAATTTAAAAAACTGCAAGATACAGACTCTCTCTAAGGAAGGTAACTTGGGAAAGTCCAAGGTCAAGAGAGAATACAAAACCAAGAACACTAGAGGATTTGGAAGCCTCTGGCACCTATAGCTACAGCTATTTTTGAAAACTTATGTCCACACAAATACCTGCATGCAATTTATAATAGCGAAACACAGGAAGCAATCAAGATATCCTTTAATAGATGAACAGATAAGCAAACTGCAGTATATCCATCCAATGAAATACTATTCAGTGATTAAAAAGAAATGGGCTAACAAGCCATAAAATATGGATTAATCTTAAATGAAAGAAGGCATTTTGAAAAAGCTATATACTATATTATCTCAATTGTATTACATTCTGTAAAAGACAAACCTAGAAAGACAGTAAATAGCTCATTCATCGCCCAAGGTTTGGGATGGGGCTATGGCAAGAGTTAAATAGGTAGAGCAAAGGAGGGTTTTTTTTAATGTGGTTTAAACTATTCTCTATGATATTATAATGGTAAATACTTGCCATACAATATATATCAAAACCCATGGTCTATTTTTTTAAGTTTTTATTGGAATTTGCACATGCATCAAAGTGTGCAAACCTCTAAAGTATGCAAATTTTAAAAATCATTTAGAAGATAGAAGGATCCCAGACAGAATGCACAATGTGACAAAACAAATCTAAGTGTATTAAAAATATACAAATCAACTCCATTGAGGGGTGTAGGAAGACCAGTTGCTGACTAAAGTAACTTTGGAAATGAGTGGAGTCTGCAAGCCAAAAGGCAAAAAATAACTATACATGAGCTTGGTACTCTAGTTGATAGAGTTGCCTACAGCAGGGGTATAGGTTAACAAGTCTGATAGCACTATGCATGTAAACAGAAACTAACAATTAAGTACATTTATACTGGATGGTGAAAGGTGATAAATAAGCCAGGTAATGTGCTGGAATGATCCTTTGGAGATGATTAATGTTGGAGACATCAGTATGAACTCATGGTTTTTTGAAATAAAGATACAGATAGATACATATAGACATATTTATAGGTGTGTGTATATACATTATTCAGTGTTTGCATATATATCTCTGCTTTGTCAGCTGAGAAGCCCTAGTGAGGCAGGACACAGTCAGAAGTGAGGAAATCCTGGAGGTGCCCCAGAACTAAGGCAAAGGATATGGGTTCAGAACAGAGAACCTGTTCTAAGACCTGTTCCTCAAGAATGAGAAAACTCCAGAGCGCCGCAGGACTAGGACAAGGGACATCAACACAGGACAGAGACCCTGTTGTAAGACCGGTGTCCCTGCTTTCTGGAAAAGCACTGAATCACTGTGAATCATGATTGAACCTGCTCAGAAGATGCTACATGACCCTTGCTTCATTATAATAGTATTATATAATAAATTAGCATTATAGGACCCCCTTCCCCAGATGGGCAATCAAGGAAAATCATGGGAGACTGCATGTGCAGTAGCTTAAAAGTAATCTAACTACCCGTATATGCACAATAAAAGCCCACCAAAAGTAGCCAGGGAATATCTGCCCTCTAAGAATAGAATCCCTCCAGCCGCTGAGGGTCAGTCTCTGCTTGGAGTTGACCTGCTCCTGTGTTCTGTGGCGTGCACTATCACTTAAATCACACTCTCTCCTTCTGCTATAAACTCTGTGTGTTTAGTTCAATTCATTGTTCGTGACGACCAAGAACCTGGTTACCTATGCCCGCCTGCAACAGTAGAAGCAATGATTCTCCAATAACACACCTAGCATCAGACTTCTTTTTAAATATCATTTTCCAATAAAAGTAACCAAGGATCTTTAGAGAACTGATTGATTCTAAGGTGAGGCAAGAAGTAGATAAGAGGTGTTGCAGGATGCCCTGGCTGGTGTGGTTCAGTGAATTGAGTGCCAGCCTGCGAACCAAAGGGTCACCGATTTGATTCCCAGTCGGGACGCATGCTTGGGTTGCAGGCCAGGTCTCCAGTTGAGGGGGTGTGAAAGGCAACCACACATTGCCGTTTCTCCCCCTCTCTTTCTCCCTCCCTTTCTGTTTCTAAAAATAAGTAATAGTGTATCAATATTATTTAATAAATTGTGATAAATGTACCAAAGATATCAATAACAGAGGAAACTGAGTGTGGAGTATATAAGAACTCTCTATGTTATCTTCATAATATTTTGCTAAATCTTAAACTGTTATATAATTTAAAATGTATTTTTAACATTTTTAAATCTTTTTAAAAAAGATTTTACTTATATTAGAGAGAAGGAAAGAGGGAGAAAAAGAGGGAGAGAAACATTGTAACAGGACCCTTGGGGGAGTGGTCTTCAGTTTTAATAGGCTCATTTTGCCCACAACCAAAAAGGAAAATTCTTAGTAACAGGGTTTGGTGAAAAGGAAAGGTATTTTGTTTTTTGTTTTTTGTTGTTGTTGTTTTTTGAAGGATACACAAATTTAGATTAAAGGTGCAGTTCTGCTGTTAAATTGCACTCCCTTTAAAACACCCAAAATATGCAATCCTGCCAAATCCGGCCAGTTTTAAAATAGACAAGCAAGAGGTACTCTTTCAGAAACACAACAGTTGACAGCATAGCATTTTCCAGGCATAAATTAAAAGTTCCCGCAGCTGCTGTGCCCAATTAGGGGAGGATTTGAGCACACTCCCCACCTCTTACTCGGAATGTACATAATTCTCTATCTCTGCTCAAGCTGTCATTCTCCCTTCTTCCCCTTGGCCCCCACCCCTCCCAAACCAGGTGAGTTCTTTCCTGTTTCTCAGGCCACACGTCTGCCTGCCTGCAAGTTGGTTGGGGAAAGCAGAGGGGTTGGGGGGTGGGGAACGGACAGGACGGAACGGGATGGGACTGGACTGACGGACTGATGGCTGGCGCCCTATTGCAGCCTTTGACTTAGTGGGTACAATATACAGTTCTGACCACTGGCAGAACTTTGTGCAGCACTGTAAGCCTTTTTGTCACTATCCTACGGGTAAAGCCCTTCCTATTTCCTTGGCACAAAAAGGACAAAAGCTAGTCCCCTGAGCCTCACCCCACCCCCCATTTCCAAACAGCAAAAAGTAGGGGATTGTTGGCTTTGTCCCACTCTGCAACAACAGCAACGTGTGGTTGCCTCTCACATGCCCTCAACTGGGGACCTGGCATGTACATGTGCATGTGCTCAGGCTGGGAATCAAACTGGAGACCCTTTGGTTCACACACTGGCACTCAATCCACTGAGCCAGCCACACCAGCCAGGTCTATTTTTTTAAGTTTTTATTGGAATTTGCACATGCATCAGTAAATTATCCTAAATAGTTCAAGGGAATAATACTTTAATTGAACCTTTGAGACTGAAAGATTTTTTTTATTGTTGGCACTATTACAGATGTTTCACCATCCTTCTCCACTTTAACTGCCTCTGCCCAGTTGTGCCTTCTTCCCCCTCTTCATCACATTGTTGTCTGTGCCCACAAGAAACTGAATATTTTAAATCTACATAGAAAAAGAATTTATCCTAAAGGCAAAGATGCATACTAGTGTAAGTTTGCATGTCTGCATTAATTAATCATCTGCAATACAAACAGAAGCTATCATTAGCTACCTAAATTTTGTTTGAGAAGCTGACTGCCTGCCACTGTCCCTGACTTTAACTGTATAAGAGCTTAGTTAGCACTAGAAATCACGGGCCTAATACTGTCAAGAGCTTTGTTTTTAAATGTTTTCTTTCAAACAAAAAGTTTGGTCCATTCCAAAGAACCTAGCAAAGTCCTCACAATATCAATTCATCCATGAATTTATTTATTTTTATAAATATTTTGTTTATTTATTTTCCGAGAGATTAGAAGGGAGGGAGAAAGAGAATCATCTATGTGTAAGAGGAATATTAATTGGTTGACTCTCACATTCCCCCAACAGGGGACCCACTCCCAACCCAGGCATGTGCCCTGACTGAGAATTGAACTAGCAACCCTTGCGTTCACAGCCCAGTGCTCAATGCACTAAGCTACATCAGCCAGGGCACGTCCATGAATTTATTGATTTTTCAGTTTACTTGTTAGATTTTTAAATTGCAATATACTTGACATATAACATTATATTATTTTCAGGTGCATAACAATGATTTGTATACATAGTATTACAAAATGATCACCACAATAAATCTAGTTACCATCTATCACCACAATGATTACCATTTTTTTCTTGTGATGCAAACTTTTGAGATCTGCTTTCTTAGCAACTTTCAAATATACAATATGTTATTAACTGTAGTCACCATGCTGTACGTTACATACCAAGGACTATCTTATGACTGGAAGTTTGTACTTTTTTATCACCTTCACTCATATCATCAATCTCCAACCCTGACCCCCAATAACCACCAATCTGCTCTCTATCCATGAGTTTTACTTTGTTTTATTTTTAAGTATGTTTTATTGACTATGTTGTTACAGTTGTCCCAATTTCAGTTGTCCCTTTGCTCCCCTCCATCCAGGACTCCCCTTCCCTCCCACAATCCCACACCCCTTAGTTCATGTCCATGGGTTGTGCATTTAAGTTCCCTGATTTCACCCTTTCCTATATTATTCTTAACTTCCCCCTGTCTATCTTATATCCACCAGCTATGTTTCCTAATCTCTGCACCATTTACCCATTTCTCCCCTTCCCCATCCCAGCTGATAACCCTTCCAATGATCCCCATACTTATGATTCTGATCCTATCCTGGTTGTTTGTTTAGCTTGGTTTTATTTTTATTTTTTTAGGTTCTGTTGTTGATGGTTATGAGTTTGTGATTATTTCAATGTTGATAGTTTTTATCTTTTTCTTAAGTATGTCTCTTCAACATTTCATATGATAATGGCTTGGTGGTGATAAATTCTTTTAGCTTTACCTTGTCTAGAAAGCACTTTATCTGCCCTTCCATTCTGAATAATAGCTTTGCTGGATAGAATAATCTTAGTTGTAGGTCCTTGCTTTCCATCACTTTGAACACTTCTTGCCAGTCCCTTCTTGCCTGCCAAGTTTCTTTTGAAAGATCAGCTGATAGTCTTAGAAGAACTCCTTTGTAGGTAAGTCTCTTTTCTTATGCTACTTTTAAAGTTCTTTCTTTATCTTTAAACTTTGGCATTTTAATTATGATGTGTCTTGGTCCTCTTTGGGTCTAGCTTGTTTTGGACTCTGTGCTTTTTGGACTTGTACACCTATTTCATTTACCAAATTTGGGAAGTTTTACTCCATTATTTTTTCACACAAGTTTTTAATTTCTTGCTCTTCCTCTTGTCCTTCTGGCACCTCTATGATACTGATATTGGCATGTTTAAAGTCATCCCAGAGGTTTCTAAGCTTCTCCTTGTTTTTTTCAATCTTTGTTTCCTAATTCTGTGAAGGTTGACTGTTTTTTTCTTCCTTATGTTCTAAATCATTTATTTGAACCCCAGTTTCCTTCCTTTCACCATTGGTTTTGTGTGGATTTTCCTTCATTTCACTTAGCATCACCTTCGCTTCTTCCCTTATGCATTTGCTATACTCCAGAATATCTGTCAAGTCTGTGAGCGTCTCTATCACCAGCATTTTGAACTCTACATCTGTTAGGTTAGCTATCTCATTGACTGTTAGGTTGGCTATCTCTTCATCACTTAGTTCTCCCACTGGAATCCTGATCTGCTTTCTTTTGGGGGCCATACTTCTCTATCTCCTCAACTTGACAGTCTCCTGTGTTTGTCTCTGCTTCTTAGGTAAAGCTATCTCACCTTAGGTATTCATCAGTATGGGGCAACCCATTACACTATATCGTGGCACTATGTGTGAGGGAGGGGTCTGAGAGGGAACAATGCTGCTTGCCCAGCACTTGCCCACTTTCCAGAAACTTCTCCCACTTCCCATACAGGACTGGCACCTCTCTAGCTGTTGCCCTGACCATGGTTCCCAGAGTGGGTGGGTCTGTAGACATTTCATAACCATGGTGGCCTCTAACTAAGTGGATTCTGCTGGAAGATCAGCAGTTTCTTCCTTGGCCCCAACTCCCACTGGTTTTCACAGAAGCAATGAGGCTTTATTATCTACCCCTGGTGCAGGAGCCATGAGCTGCACAGATTGGTTTGGTGCTGAGCATGCTCCCCAGGTGTCCCTACTTTTTTTAAATGCATGGCTGTGCTTTCCTCTGGCCAATCACAGCCATCCCGCTATCCCACCATCCTGTCAAACTGTGTCCTCTCTGTCCTAGCTTCACCCTTCCTACCTATTTGGATGAGTATTTCTTCTTTATATCTTTGTTGGACTTCTGTGGAGCTTGATTTTCTGGAATTTCTGATTGCCTTTAATTTTGAGGTAGATGTGTTTCTTCTTTGTTGTGGAGGGAGATGAAGCATATCTACTGATGTTTCCATCTTGGCCAGAAGTCCTCCACTTCTGTTTTTTTGTTTTGTTTTGTTTTACATTCCACATATAAGTGAAGTAAGTATACAGCATTTGTCTTTCTTTGTCTGATTTAGCTTTATTTCATTTAGCCTAATGTCCTCAAGTTCCATCCATATTGCTGCAAATGTTAGGATTTCCCTCTTCTTATGGCAGAATAATATTCCACTATATATATGATATGTATCTATCATATTTTCTTTTTCCATTCATCCATTGATGGACACTTAGGTTGCTTCCATGTCTTACCTATTGTAAATAATGCTGCAACAAATATTTTAAAGTAGTACTTTTGTTTCCTTTGAATAAATACCCAAAGTATAAATGTTACAACATATGGTAGTTCCATTTTTCAATTTTTGAGTGATCTTCATACTGTGTCCTATAGTGGCTGCTTCATGACTCTTAACTCCATTTCATTATTTCCATGACTTGCAGTGGAAAGTTATAATTCCCTCAAATTTCCTAAATTTCCTTTTTATTATAGTCAAACCATTTGTCTTAATGACACTTTTCCCCCTAAGACTGAATTTTAAAAGACAGTACCAAGTCCTGATATTAGCACTAAAGATATTAAAATCAAAGATTAATTCTTCCTTAAGGAAAATGACTGAACTTGAATTTTGTTGGGCCATTGACAAGGATATTCCTGACCAGGCATGGCACTGTCGGTTTTGCTCCTGTAGTCAGTGTATTCACTTTGGAACTTCCTATACCTAGAACTAATATAAGATTTAGTTGTTGAATGGGTATAAATTTAAGATGACTTCATATTCCTATATTTTAGTTATCAAATGAAAAATATGAATATTTAATCATATCTTCATAAATATTAAAATATTTTGACTAATGTATATTTATAACAGCAAAAAGGGAAAGGCTTCTTATTATTTAGACAGGTATTTAAGAAAAAACAGTGAGCAATCTGAAAGCATTTATTGCTTGGTCATCTATATATGTGCACTGCTTCTGCCAGACCATTTAGCCAGTAAAGACTCCTTCTGCACAAACACAAATCATTCAAGGTAGAAGCAAGCCAATTTGTTTGGAAGGCGGCACCTACCATCCCCCTTTTCTTTACCCACAGGCATGCCTCACCTAAACTCTAAGAAATCCCATCAGACTTGCAACTAGGGGAGCAACGGGCGATGGCAGCTCACCCTGAGCTAACCTCTGAAACTGTCTCCAAAGCCCTCTCATCTCTTACTTCCTAGTGAGCTGACAGGAGCCCCCTCTAGGCTCTACGGTTGCTTCTTCTATTCTAAGCCCCTGCCTTATTTCACTCTCTTCAGCTTTACTAAACACTCTTTAAATTAAAAAATAAATAAAAATTTTAGCCCATAGTTTCTAGCTCTCACTACGAAAAAAAACTCATCTGAAGGTCAATGATTTCTTGAACTTTTCTTGTTTGTTTTCTTCTATTGAATTCATAAGATTAAGTTTTATACATTTTGTTGGAAAAGTAATATATAATTTGATACACACCACCTTTCAACCAAGTGATCAAAGTTAAAGGCACAAGTATAATAAGTCATTTTGATATCCTGACATGATACAGTAAGAAGAATCCTTCACCATTCTGGTATTCGTCCCCAAAATTCATATTCCCTGGTCTAATTGTGAAGAAACATCAGACAAATTCAAATTGAGGTATATTCTGCAAAATATCTGACTGGTACTTTTCAAAAATATCAAAGACATGAAAAATAAAGAAAGACTAAGAAACTGTCACTGAAGAAGACTGTGGCAGCATGGTGACTGAATCCATGGTGGGATCTTGGACATCAATGAAAAAACTGAAAAAGTCGGTAGTTTAATTAATAGTGTTGCACAAGTATTAATTTCTTAGTTTTAATAAATACTCCATGGAAATGTAAAATGTTAATTTTAGGAAAGCCTGGGTAAAAAGAATCCATGGAAAGTCTGGACTATCTTTGAAACCTTTCTATAAATCTAAATCATGTTTTAGTAATATGTACATCATGATCACATTCTTATAAAATTATTTTTTATCTACTCACCTATAATTTAATTGGCCATAAAGGTATGGGTTTATCTCTGACTCTCTGTTTTGTTCCATTGATCTATGTGATTTTTCTTATGCCAGTACCAGGCTGTTTTGATTATAGTGGCCTTAAAGTATAGCTTGATATGAGGTATAGTGATTCCTCTTTCTTTGTTATATTTCTCAATGTTGCTGAGGCTATTTGGGGCTTTTTTGTTTGTTTGTTTGTTTCATATGACATTTTGGAATATTTGTACTACATCCATGAAATACACCAATATGTTATTGGTATTTTCATAGAAATTCTGAATCTATTGCTTGCTTTGGGTGATATGGACATTTTAATGATGTTAAGTCTTTGTATCCATAAACAATGTATATACTTCCACTTATTTGTGTCTTCCCCAATTTCTTTTTTCAGTGTCCTATAGTTTTCCAAGTGCAGGTCTTTAAACTCCTTGGTTAAATTTATTCCTAGGTACCTTATCTTTTGTTGTTGTTGTTGTTGCAATTATAAATGGGAATTTTATTTTTTTAAGTTGTCCTACTGATAGTTCACTATTGGTGTATAAAAAAGCCATGAATTTTTTAGCATTGATTTTGTATCCTGTTACTTTGCTGAATTCATTTATTAGGTCTAGTAGTTTTTTGGTGGAGCCTATAGGGTTTTCAATTGAATATGTACAACGTGTCACCTGAGAATGACAGTTTTACTTCCTCCTTTCCAATTTGAATGCCTTTTATTTCTTATTGTCTGGTTACTTTGTCTAGGATTTCCAATACTCTGTTGCATAAAGCATATATATATATATATATATATATATATACACACATATATGTGCATATGTCATGTTTTCTTATCTATTCAGTTACTCTGTCTTTTTTTTAAATTATTTTATTGTTTATGCTATTACAGTTGTCACAATTTTCTCCCATTTGCCTCTTCCACGTAGCTCTCTCACACCCTCAAGCAATCCCCACCCCATTGTCCATGTCCATGGGTCACTCATATATTTCCTATGCTGTACTTAACATCCCCATGACTATTCTGTAACTACCAACTGGTACTTAATCCTTTCACCTTTTCCACCCATGCCCCTTAACTCTTCTCCCATTTAGCAACCATCAAAATATTCTCTGTATCTATAATTCTGCTTCTTTTCTGCTTGTATTTATTTTGCTTTTTAGATTCAGTTTTTGAATCAATATATATTTATTGCCATTTTGTTCATATTTTTGTTCTTCTTATTCTTCAAGGAGACCACTTAACATTTCACATTATACTGTTTTGGGGTGATGAACTACTTAGTTTTTTTCTTGTCTGAGAAACTCTGTCATTTGATTCTAAAAAATAGCTTTACTCAGTAATGTTGGCTGTAGGCCCTTGCTTTTCATCACTTAGGATATTTCTTGCCAATCCCTTCTAACCTGCAGTGTCTGCTGAGAAATCAGTTGAGTCTAATGGAAGCTCCCTTATAGATAATTAACTGCCTTTCTCTTGCTGCTTTTTTTTTTTTTTTAAGTATGTCTTCACTTTTTTTTTTTTTTTTTAATTTCATTATTTTTAGAAAGAGGACAAGGGAGAGAGGCAGAGAGGGAGAGAGACATCAATGTATGATTGCTTTTCACCTGCCTCCAGTCACAGACCTTACTGGAGACCTGGTTTGCTACCTGGTTATGTGCCCTGGCTGGGGAATCGAACCTGTGACCTTTGGGTTTGCAGGCCGGCACTTTATCCACTGTGCTACCAGCCAGGGCTCTCTCTTGCTGCTTTTAAGATTCCCTCTTTGTCCATAACTTTGGCATTTTAGTTATGATGTGTCTTGTTGTGGGCCTCCTTGGGTTCATCAATAAGATGATGGGACTCGTTAGGCTTCATTAACTTGTATGTTTATTTCACCCCTCTTTGCAGTACCCCCTTTCCTCCAGCAATTCACCCATTAGTTCATGTCCATGGGTCATGCATATAAGTTCTTTGGCTTCTCTTTTTCCTTAACTATTCTTAATGTCCCCCTGTCTATTTTTTTTTTTTTTTTTTTTTTTTTTTTTTTTTTTTTTTTTTTTTTTTTTTTTTTTTTTTTTTTTTTTTTTGAGACATCAATGTATGGTTGCCTTTCACCTGCCTCCAGCCACAGACCTGACTGGAGACCTGGTTTGCAACCTTATTATGTGCCCTGGCTGGGGAATCGAACCTGCGACCTTTAGGTTCGCAGGCCGGCACCTGAACCACTGTGCTACCAGCCAGGGCCTCCCCTGTCTATTTTTTATTTACCAGTTATGCTTCTTAATCCCTTCACCTTTTTTATTCTCCCCCTTCTCCCTCGCCATTGATAAGCCTCCATATGATCTTCATAACTATAGTTCTATTCCAGTTCTAGTTATTTGCTTAGTTTGTTTTTGGTTTTGTTTTCAAATTCATTTGTTGATAGTTGTGAGTTTTTGCCATTTTATTGTTCATAGTTTTGATCTCCTTTTTCTTAATTAAATACTTCTAACATTTCATATAATAAGGATTTGGTGATGATGAATTCCTTTAGCTTTATCTTGTCTGGGAAGCATTCATTTCTTCTTCTTTCTTTCTTTCTTCTTCATTTTTTTTTAGTTAATTTTGTTTATTATTGTTGTATTACAATTGTTTCATTTTCCCTCCTTTAGCATTCATTCCTGACTGATTCTTTTTTCTGCTGTTGATGTTCTTACTAAGGCCATTGAGTATCTTTATAACCAGTGTTTTCAACACCACATGTGGTAAATTGCTTGCCTCAATTTTGTTTAGTTCTTTTCTTGGAGTTTTGTTCAGTTTTTCCTTTGGGGCCATATGTCTTTGTCTGTTCATCTTTGCAGCCCTTCTGTGTTTGTTTCTATGTATGCAATAGAGCTGCTACATTTCCCAAGCTTGGTAGCATGGCCTAATACAGTATAGTAGGTGTCTTATAAGGTTCAGTGGAACTGCCTCCCCTATCATCCTGCATATGTGAGGTGCATCCACTGTGTGAGCTGTGCACATCCTCCTCCTGTAGTTGAGCCTTGATTGCTGTTGGCACATCCAAGGTCAGTCACCACCTGTGTTTTGTCTGGGGCCACCTGGCATAACCTACAAAGCAATCTATAGATGGCTGCTACTTGTGCTGGCCTTAGAAGTGCCCAAGTGAATCCAAGCTGTGAACCAAATCAAACCAAACCAAACCAAAAAACTGTGGCTTAGTCTCCAGCAGGCTCCATCTCACCTTAGAGGACAGAAACCCCACTGTCTTTCATCCTGAATGCTATGTGGGAAGCTGATCCCAGCTCTGTTTCTCTATGCTTGAGGGCCCAGTCTGTGGGGCACAGGCTTCACAACCCTCCCCCCTCCACACACACACACTTAGGGGAAGGTTCCATAGCCCTGCTATTTCTCCATAACCTTGCCACCCATTGGAGTGGGCTGGCCCCTTTTCTGACCCCAACCTTTCCAGCAGTCTCAAGGTGGGTTTTGCATGTCCTTGATTAAAAGACTCCTCTTAAGGCAGTCTTCGGTTAGTAATTCCAGGTGACTGGTCCCCTCCTTAGTTTTATTTCCTGTTTGTTTCTGGCAGTAGGGGCAAGGAAAATCCTCCTACCCTGCTATCATCTTGCAACCCATCATACTTTATTCTTAATTCTCATAACAACCCATGAGATGAGTGTAGTTACTCATTTTTATTATTGGAATGTTACTTCTTATCTAAGTTAAATATATCAAGTATTGAAAGTCAGAGTTCTACAAGATTCACAGTGAAAACAGGAGCCTCTTGGTTTCACATATGTGTCCAATTTTTTTTTTTTTTTGCACTCTCTAGGAGCAGCTATTTGAAACTCTTTTAGCTGTTTATTTTAGTATTTACCTATATATTTGTTTCCCCTCCAAAAAAAAAAAAAAAAAAAAAAACTAATGCTTTCAGCTGTTTAAACAGCTAATTCTTATTTTCAGTTTTAGATGTTATCTCTTGACTTTCTACTATAAAAGATGAATATTTAGATCTTTTAAACTACCCCTTTTAACTATATGAACATGACTTTCTAGGTTAATAGTTTATGTTAGCATTATTAATGTCCATGTACGTAATACTTCACAGATAAGCTATGAGTATTATTTTTCTGGTATAACTTGCTCCTTTTCCTGAAGTTAATCATTGTCTCTTATATATTTCTTAGTTTCAACCATTTCATTTTAACCTCACTCATCTCCTTGTTTTAGGGGTACATGGTCCCTCAAATTCAGCCTTTCTGCATCCCTGTACTATGAAACAACTTGCTTTTTGTCTTCCCCTATTCCTATGGTTTTACCTTTCTTGGTTATGCTAAGTCAAGTAACAGTAGCCCATTTATTTAAAGTATGACATTTTTTTCCCTTTTTTCTGTTTTCTTTGTCTTTGTGAAGTAAAAAAGTATTCAACCTCTTTTAAAATAAAAATTCTATTGTGACTATTTTAAATAATAAGCTATGTAACTTTTATGAAGATAATGTGTTTTGTGTTTATTTTATTTAATAAAGCCAAATTTATTTGATTAAAAAGAAAAAAAAAGAGCCTTTAATGTATTTTTGTAACCATCTCAGAGTTAAAGTCAAATTTCTCAGCAGGTCATAAAGGACCCCTTGTGAATTGATCCTCTCTCTACATGACCTCATTCTACCACCGAAGCAGGGCCACTGGAGAAAGCCAGGATCTTTTGGATTACCCGTAAAATAAGTGATGACATACTTTACCAATGCTATTGTTGTCCCTGATTTCTCTGTGCCTAATTGTCACACAGAAATGAATTGAATGTGTTTTTATCAGATGAGGCCAGGAAATCCATGCTACATTGTGAAAAGTGGCCTTTTAGAGAAGTTTCCATAGAAACAGGGAAGTATTGTCAGTTAGGTAACTTACCTTCTAAGGTTTATCTAGAGAGAAGTGTTTCCAGTTGTGTATACTGACATAAGAATATCATTATTCACTGTAGGTTGAATTGCCAATTCCCCACTGTATCAAAACAAAAGTGACTTAAAAGAAGGAATTGGCTGCTGCACCAATTTGCAAACTGTGGAAAGCAGTATGGAGATATCCCCCTCCCCCAATTAAACATGGATCTGCCCTTATACTCATTGATTCCAGTTCTGGGAATATATCCAAAGAAACCCAAAACACCAACTTGAAAGAACATAAGCACCCTATGTCCACAGCCAAGTTATTTACAACTGCCAAGATATGAAAGCAGCTCAAGTGTCCATTAATAGATGTGTGGATAAAACAATTATGGGATATTTACACGATGGAGTTCTGTTTGGCCATAAAAAGAAAGGGAGAAAATTTTCCCCTTTGGAACAGCGTGGATGGAACTGGAAAACACTATGCTAAGTGAAATAAGCCAGTCAGAAAAAGACAAACACCCCACAATTTCACTCATATGTGGAATTTAATGAACAAACTGAACTAACAAGGAAAATGGGGACAGACTCATAGATGGAGAACAGATGACAGCTAATGTGTGTGTGGAGGGAAAGTTAGGGGGGTAGAAGGACTAAGTGAAAAGGAAAAAACTCATGAACATGGACAACAGTATAGTTAGTGTGGTTATTGCTGGGGGACAAAAGAGGTATAAGGGGACTAAATGGTAATGAAAAAAAATACAAAAGAAAAAATAAAGTGATGAGTTATATACAAAAAGAAAGATAGAAAGAAAGAAAGAATTGGCAGAACATAAACTGTGAAACCACAGAATCTTAAATGGCATTTAAATTTCAATCTATGTCCTTTTGTTCTTAATAAAAGCAGAGATTTGGCAGGTGAGATCTTCTCAAACATTTCAAATGAATCTAAAAGAACCAGTCAAATGAGAGCTGCTTGTATCTTCAAGGGTGAAAGTTGTTATTTAGCTATAGATAACTTTACCATTGCTTTGAACACTTATGTTTATAACATGATTGAACAGGAGGGACCTGGAAACTGAGCTCTCCGTGGTCTTACAAATGCCAATATAAACCGTGCACCCGGAAAGCATGCTAAACACAGTTGCGTTTATTCTTGGAGAAGTTTGTTTTTCACAATAATGCCAATTACATCATGGGAAGATCTCTAATACACAAACCTCACCTCAAATGCAAAATTTTTTGACAAGAAAATGAATATACATTGGCTTGTTTGCTTGGGACAAGCCTATAACCACAATGAAAATGAACCTGCTCCTAAGAAAATAACAACTGTGAATTAAGAGAGCAAATCTGCCCTAGCTAGTGGTTCACTGGATTGGTGCCAGCCTGCGAACCCAAAGGTCGCTGGTTCGATCCCCCAGCCAGGGCATATAACCAGGTTTCAAGCCAAGTCTCCAGCCAGGTCCATAGTGGAGGCAAGTGAAAGGCAACCATACATTAATGTTTCTCCCCCTTTCTTCCTCCCTCCCTGCCCTTCTCTCTCTAAAAATAATACAATCTTAAAAAAAAAGAGAGAGAGAGAGAGAGCAAATCTATCAGGCAGATCTTTCAATTTGGTAGCCTTGAACCCTTGGGGATCTTGGATACAAGGTTTTAAAAAGTCATATTTTCTTTTCAAGTGATAATCATATATATATAAACATTATAGAGATATTATAATGTTTATATATATATAAACATTATATATATATATAAACATTATAGAGATAATATTTTTAGAATATTAAACAGGTTATTTCTTATTTTTCTTATTAATCATGTTCCCAAATAACCTGCTATTATTCACACTAAATTAGATGGTACCCCAGGGAAAAAAGTAAAAACTAGAAAAAGATTCCATTAAGTGGGAGAAAACATGATAAAGGATAACCTACTTCAAGACTAGGAAGGAAAGCAGAAACCCTCTGAAGTAGGAAAGAGATGGAGGAAATGAGGCAAGAGGTCAGAAACCAGCATCTTCCTTCTCATTGATTTCCCAAACATCTCTCTTCCTTGTTCCTTTCTCCTCCATTCAAATTACTTCTTAGAGTAAATGCTTGGGTAGCCTTTTAGTAAGAACTTGTAAATGGAAAATTCCCTCAGATATGTCTTAAAATGTATTTATTTTGTTTTATTTTACCATTTCAGTTAAATGATCATTTAGTTAGCGATCGAATTGAAAGCTGACAGCTTTGAAATTTCTATTCCATCAAGTTTGAACTTGATAAGTCCTGTTTAAGTTCATTGTTCTTTTAACTAATATTTTCTTTTAGTGTAATTTTTAAAATTTCTTGTTGCTTTAATATTTTCTTTTCATTTCGTGTTTTGTAATTATCCCAGACATTCATGTCTTTCATTAATCCAAGAAAATCCTCAGTCAATATCTTTTGAAATATTGCCTTTCTTTCATTTTACATTCTCTCCTTTGAGAACTACTATTGATAGACACTGGACATCTTCTTTCTTCTACGCCTCTTAAACTCTCTTTCATAATTTTTATTTCTTAAACCTTTTGAGATTGACATTCAGTGTATATTTTCTTAGTTCTACAATATAGAACTAAGGTCATTAATTCTCTATTTAGGAAATTAAGTTTTTAAGTTACAATTTTATCTTTCAATTTTTTTTAAGTTCTATTTTCAAGTCTATGTTTTACAGTATCTCATTTACCTATGCTTACTGTTCTTTCTTATCTCTTAAATTATTTTCATGAAATATATATTTTATAGTGATATAAGCTGAAGTTTAGGGGAGGGAAGTTTGGAGAATGCATAAATCTGCTGTTTATTAAATTTGATAACTTTCACAGATAGTGAATTATTTCCTCCTTTGTTTTATAATTTTCAGAATTTAGTTTTATCTTTAGTGGGCATGTTTCTATATGAACTTGAACTTGAACCCTCCAAAGTAGCTCCTTTGTTTATTTGGATTTTGCTTTTGCCAGGCTACTGGCAAAATCTTGTCCAAATGGGACAAGATTTTACATGACCTTTTATGTGGGGCAGGATGCAGTTGCAGAACAAGTTTTCCTGGACCATGCAGAAGTTTCAAATCCATACATAGAATAAATTCAGTATTTTCAGATTCCAAATCCACACTTAAAGTAAAGTGAACTAGGAGCTTTGAGCTCTTAGGCATTGACAAGTTTCCCTTGAGTCTCTCTGGGCCATGGGGAAAATTTTTCTAGTCCCTTCAGAGATACATCCCTTTCAATATCCTTGTATAGGTTTAAAATCCATGTCCTTAAATATTAGAGTTAATTCTAACCTGAAAATTACCTTTGCCCACCATGGTCATTGTAATGAGCTATGTATTCAATGTAATATTCATTCATAGAAAATAAATTTTGGTTAATAGAAAAGTTGACCCATTGAGAATTTCATTTCTTTGTATGAAAACAATATGATGCAGTGAAACTCATGAATTACTTTGATTGTTACAGACCAATGAGAGGGTAAATAACCCCAAGAAGTAAATGAATTATGGGTTTGAACCTAATAGAGGCTTAATGTATAAATGAGTGGATGTTTACAAGTCATGCAAATATAGAGACAAGTGGTAGAATTGAACTCAACCATCACACAGCAAATACTATAAAGAGCATGTTGTCATACATGAGCAGATGTGTTACCTAAATTCAGCTTTGTACATGGACATTTTCAACTCTTTCCCCTCAAAAATGGATCACAAATTCCAAATATGAGCATGTGCATACACATGTAAACACTCACCACTTCACCTGTAAATACCCCCCAAAATGCCTTCTTGCTTTGTTTATTCAAACACATCCAAATTTCTAAAAGTTATTCTCTTCTCTTTTTGTTTTGTTTTATCTGTAACTCTAACAAATATGTAGACTAAAAGCAAAAAGTAAGCCTTCTTGTGCCATGGGAGCTTACATAAAGTGAGGAAAGAGATCAGAGATCAGACAAGCTGCAGCTTGAGGACTCTCTGACAGGTTAGGTCTATACAATCATTTTCTAAGCTCCTCCTTAAGTGGTTTAGGTCACTTTTATTTCAACTGTCTTTCCTTTATTTTTTTCAAATTTCCTAAAATTATGCCATAGATTTATTAACTATTCACTAACCAAATACAATCCCAAGGCACTTTTAACATGTCTAGAACTTCCCTGGTATATGTCTGATGTTAGTGGAAAGTACAGAAAGGATACAGAAGAAAGTACAGAAAGGATACAGGATTGCCTCATCTGCATCTTTGCAAGGTGACTCAACTTTTCACATCCACAAACAGGATGTGCATGTCCTAGGCTCAAAAGACCATAGTAAACAGGTAAAGCCTCCACCTCTTTCTGAACCACTTAAGTATCGGTGGACTAGACCTTAGTCATCTTCCTGTCCTTCCTCTTCTTTCCTTTACCATCCATTCCCTTTTGTCCTCAATGATTCTTCATTAACAAACAATATTCTCAGAGCATCTAGAAAGAGGACACTGGGCAGAAAGAGGAAGGGCTTATCTTCTTTCTCATGTAATGGTTTTAGTGGCATCTATCTGTTGGCACACTAATCCTTCCCTATGAAGGAGAATACTGGGGATCAAGAAAATTTGGGAGGCTGTAGACTGAATCCTAAAGTTAAAAAAAATCCAAAATACCTCTTGGTTAATAGCCTCAGGGTTCTCCCTACCTTACACATCTATTTTGATGTTAAATAATAGACAGAAGCCTTGGGAGCTATCTTATGATTTTCTATTCCAAAGTGGGAGAATATTTTGGTTTAGGTCTGTCTTTGTGCCAATTTAAGAGAACTGATATTAAAGCAATTGGCTTGCTGTAAACCTCTTACCCTGACCATTTTATTCAGCTGTACTCTAACATTTTCTACTCCTCTGTTAGGTTTTAGCCTTAAAGGCCAAGGATTATGATAATTAGCATTACACTGAGCTCAGGAAATATTTAAAAGGGTAGGATGGAATCAGGTTATTCCTAATTCAGTCCCCTGGCTCAAAACACCATCCAGTTCCCTGGAGAGTGATCAACCTATTCAAGTGTCATGGTGATATTGGACCACAGCAAAAGGGAAACAGTCTCTCAGGAGAAACCAAGATGCCTCCTTCTAAGTCAACACACAGATGATAAGGCGATGATTCATATAATCCCAATGAGGCAATCTTTAGACAATAGGATTTAAAGTTAAACAACAATTATGAGTCATAGAGTCACATATTACATTTGAATATCTAGGTTGTTTTGCTGCTGCCTTAAATAATGGGCACCACGCATTGGGTAAAGACAAAAACAAAAGACCCAGATTATTTGATTTCTTTTTTTCATTTAAACATTCTTTATGCACAAACATATTTTAGTTTTATGACTATACATATAATATGAAGCATATACATAATCTTCAATTTCATAAGTCTTTTGTTTTTCTAGGAGTAATATTTAATACTCACTCAAATATCGCATCCTAAATTATTTGAAATGGAGGCTGGAGAATAGTTTTTTCCACAGGAAAGCCTTGCCTAACATTATTGGCATAACAGCTGCTCTTGAGAGAACATGAAATCTGTTATCTATTTAGTAATATGACTGATAAAGCATCATCACAATATTAAAAGATATGCTTAGTAGCAAAAGGAGGGCTTAGAATCTCATTAATAAGCCACTTTGATTGATTAGGCTCTTCTCCTGGCTTTTGGTAAGAAATAAATAGGTTACTTCTCTTTCTTAAGCCTGTTTATCCTCCTTGTGGAGCTCTTGGCAGAGCTAAACTTTCTCTACTAGTCAACATCCTTAGCAATTTTGACTTCCCACAATGTATTTCCCACACAGTGGGTGTTCAATATACAATTGATAAATGAATAGATGAATGAATTAATGCATTTCTTGACTTAGACATGCTGGTGTATGGTAAGGCCTTCGTATAAACTGCTCAAACTGCTTTGACACTATTTTCAACAATTCTATCAGGGCTGCTCCTCCTCATGCCACCTGTTGATTGTGAGAGTTGCCAAATAAACACTTGTATATACATCCCTACAGATATGACCTAGAATAGATTATTGTTTTGTACACTGGCCTTTTGACTCAATGCTCCCTTCATTGTAATGATCTATGTAGAGTAAGAATAGAGCATAAAACATAATTCCTTCTCCTATTATTAGTGACTGTAATGTCTTTAACAGTTTTATTTCAGTCATCAAAGTGCCTGATTGGCATGCTTTATAAATGAAAACCTAAAAATCATAACTTATTAGCACAATTAGCTATATGTGTTTTAAGTTAACCTGTTGGTTACAATATTAATTCATTTAGCATGTCTTACACAGTAATGAAATCTGACTGCAGTAACTTCTTAAATTTACTAGTTATATAATTAAACTGTGTATATATTCATCTTCATTTTCTTGTTACTTGTTTAAACTTTTTTGAAAAGTATTTTCAATCCAGAAATATTAAGACTTTAAAGTGTTTTCTGATAATAACAAGTATAAGAATTAATAGCCCAACTTCTTTGAAATAATAGTTCAGAAATTCATATAACTCGTAACTTTTTAAAAATATTGTCTGGCCTTGGCTGGCCATGGTACAGTGGATTGAATGCCAGCCTGTGAACCAAAAGAATGCCTGTTCGACTCCCTGTCAAGGCACATCCCTGGGTTACAGGCCAGGTTCCTAGTTGGGGACATGCAAGAGGCAACCAATTGTTTCTTTTGCACATTGACATTTGTCACCCTCTTTTTCTCCCTTTCCTCTTTTTAAAAATAAATATGTACATTTCAAAAATCTTAAAAAGCAATTTGTCTGTATGCTACTTCAAATGATAACTAAATAACTCACATGATCCTGGGATGCTTATAAGAAATATAAGAGGTAGAGTAATCATTTCACAATGTACATTCATTATGTTGTACACCTTAAACTGACATGATATTATGTGTCACTTTATAGCTCAGTAAAACTGGGGGAAATGCTGAGGTCCCTGACTGCTTCTTCTCTCCCCAACTGCTTCTTTTCTCTCAAACTGCTTATTCTCTTCCTGCCACTGAAGATCACCTACTCTTTGGTAAAGACAAAAAGCAAGTTGTAGTTGGATGGGAAAAGAATAGCATTCAAACATTTCCAACATTAAGTGCTTTTGAGGGATTGAGAACATTTTTTAACAAGACTGTTAAACTGAACTACAAAATAAAATTTGCTCTCTATTGACCACCAATGGCAAAAACTAAAAGAGCCCTGCACCATATTGGCTGTCTGCTTTAACTTGACAGAACAGTATTTTATGTTAAAATCTGGTCATCATCAGGCTGCCTCAGAACATGACCTTTTTGTCATTGCTCCAGATACCATTCCTTGTGGTTGCAATATTAGAGAAGGTGAGAGTTGGGATGCTGGTACTGGTGCTGAGTTTTATGTGGGTGACTCTGAAGACCCTTGGAAATATAATAAAAGTCATACATGAGAAATGTGCAGGCAACATCATATTTAATGGGCAAAACCTAAAAGCCTTCCCACTAAGATCAGGAACAAGACGAGGGTGTCCACTCTTTCCACTTCTATTTAACATTGTTTTGGAAGTTCTAGCCATAGCTATCAGATAAGAAAAAGTAATCAAAGGTATCCAAATTGGAAAGGAAGAAGTAAAACTGTCATTATTGGCAGATAACATGATAGTGTACATAGAAAACCCAGTAGAATCCACCAAAACTACTTGACCCAATAAGTGAATTTGGCAAAATAGCTAGATACAAAACCAATATCCAGAAATGAAAGGCTTTTTTGTATATAAGCAATGAAACATCAGAGATAGAAACTAGAAAAACAAATCCCATTTACTATAGCAACAAGAAAAATAAAGTACCTAGGGATAAATTTAACCAAGCTCACAAAAGGCATGTACTTAAAAAAATCTATAAGCAAAACGGAACCAGATACATGAATACAATGACTAGATCTCCAGTGGACAGAGGGAAGGGGTGAAGCAGGAAGAAAGAGGAGGCAAAGAAGGGGAGCAGTTTAGTCAAGGAAGTAGTATGGAAGAACCATAGATATGGACAACAAGTGGGGTTGACTTTGGGAAGGAGTGGGTGGGTGGGAAAGGGGACAGAGGGAAGGAAAAGGGGATGAATGTAATAAAACAACAATAAAATTAAATTTTAAAAAATCTATAGAACACTGAAGAAAGAAAGAAATGGAATCATATACCATGTTCATGGATGGGAAGAATTAACATCATTAAAATATCCATACTACACAAAGCAACTTATATATTCAACACAATCCCCATTAAAATATCAATGACATATTTCACAGATCTAGAACAAATACTATGGAGCTAAAAATGACAACAAATAGTCACAACGATCTTGAGAAAGAAGAACAAAGTAAGAGGAATCATGATACCAGATATAAAACTATATTACAAGGCCACTGGTACTGGTATAAGAATAGACATATAAATCAATGGAACACAATAGAGAGCCCCAAAATAAACCCAGGTCTCTATGGTCAACTAAGTTTTGACAAAGGGGGATGAGCCATAAAATGGAGTGAAAATAGCCTCTTTAACAAGTGGTGTTGGGAGAATTGGACAGGCGCATGCAAAAAAAAAAAAAAAGAAAGAAAGAAAAAAGAAAAAAGAAAAGAAAAGAAAACAGACCACCAACTTACGCCATACACCAGAATAAACTAAAGATGGATAAAGGACTTAAACATAAGCCGGAACACCATAAAAGTCCTAGAGGAAAACATAAGAAGTAAAATTTCAGATATCCTACCCAGAAATATTTTCACTGATAGTTCTTTTAGGGCAAAGGAAATAAAAGAACAAATAAACAAATGGAACTATATCAAACTAAAAAGTTTCTATTCAGCAAATATAACATCAGCAAAATAAAAAGGGAACTAACAGTATGGGAAAACATAATTGCCAATGATACCTCAGATAAGGGTTTGATCTCCAAAATATGTAAAGGCAACCCAATTTAAAAATGGGCAAACAACCTGAACAGCCACTTCTCTAAGGAGGACATACAGAGGACCCATAGGCATCTGAAAGATTGCTCAACATCACTAGCCATCAGAGAAGTGAAAATTAAAACTACAATGAGATACTACCTCACACCTGTCAGAATGGCCATGATCAACAAATCAACAAACAACAAGGGCTGGAAAGGATGGGGAGAAAAGAGAACTCTAGTGCATTGTTGGTGGGAATGCAAACTGGTGCAGTCACTATGGAAAACAGTATGGAATTTCCTCAAAAAACTAAAATTGGAACTGCCTTTTTATCCAGCAACTCCACTACTAGGACTACACCTAAAGAACCCTGAAACACCAATTCATAAGAACCTACGTACCCTTATGTTCATAGCAGTGCTATTTACAATAGCCAAGTGCTGGAAATAGCCTAAGTGCCCATCGGTGGATGATTGGATCAAAAAACCTTGGTACATTTACACAATGAAATACTATGCGGCTGAAAGAAAGAAGGTACTCCTACCCTTTGTGATAGCATGGATGGAACTAGAGATTGAAAGAAGCCAGGAACTAGAGAGATAAGCCACCTAATACAGGAAACTAATGAACAAAACAAATGAGCAAAATATAACAAGAGGCATGGAAACAAGGAACAGACTGATAGTGACCAGAGGGGATGGGTGAGGGGGAGAAAGGGGAAAAAAGGGGGAAGAGTTTAGTCAAGGAGTTAGTATAAATTATCCAAGGACATGGACAACAAGCTGGGGATTGACTGTGGGAGAGGGAATGGGGTAGGTGGGGCAGGGAAGAGCAATGGGAAAAAGTGGGATAACTGTAATACACAACAATAAATTAATTTTTTAATGGTAATGAAAAGAATTTCAGGGGGAAAGATTTCAAAACATTACATTTCATAATGCTAAAAATGTTTCATTCTATATTAAATCACTTTCTGAGTAAAGATATGAATCCTGAAAAAAAAAAAAAACTGGTAAAAAATGAGGGTAGAGTAAATGAGTGACTGACCCTGGTTCTCTTTCAGTGTCAGAGAAGGACATTCTTAAAGGACTACCAGTGACTTGGACTTTCTGAACATGTCCCTTTAAGGGCTCATTGTCTTGGGCATCTCTAATATATCTAATTGGAGCACAGGGATAAATCATACTGCTGCCAGTGGAAGCAGGGATGCCTAGGAATGTAATGCAACATTAATACATACACATATCATCTAAGGAGTTAGTAATTGTGATAACTTCTTGTCTAGCTAAGGTTGCCTGAGAAGCACTTCTATTTAATACCAAACACTACAATAGAAAGGAGCACACATAAGAAATAGATTTTCATTATTTAATTTTTCTTCAGATAATTGTAACTTTAGCTCCATAGTACCTAATAATAAAAAGTTAATACATTTTATTGTTTTTTTCCCTATATATTGGGAAGAGAAATGCACACTCATAGTTGAAAGAACTCAAAAGTCCTAGCTTTGCCAATTACTGTCAGTATGTCCTTGATATGTCCTTAGATGAGTTACTTAAATTCTGTGAAGCTCAGTTTCTTCATCTTTAAAGTGGGGGCAATAAAACCTACCTTGCAAACATAGTGCCTAGTGTAACTAGACCTCAATAAATGTTCATTCTTACATTAAATTTAAAAATGTTTTGACTACTCATAGTAAAAGTAGAAGCAAAAACTCAGGATCTGCTTCTGTAAAGTTGAAAGTCAATAAATTTATCAAGTTCATACATCATATTGTGAAAGAATTTAGAAAGATTATTTTATAAAACAGTAAATGGACACACTCCTTTTCCCTGGAGCACACCTGCATCTCCTAAACTCTAAGGGATCCATGAGACTTGCAACCAGGGAAGCGATAGGCAGTGGCAACTTGTCCAGGTCTAATTCCATGAACGTGTCCCCAAGGTCTCTTTTCTCTGACTTCCCAGTGAGCCAAAGCAGCCCCACCTAGGCACCTAGGCTCCCATTGCTTCTACCCTAAACCCTTCCTTGTTACGCTGTCCCCAGCTTTAATAAATATAATTTCAAAATCAATAAAAGGAAAAGCAGGAAGTAAATGTTCTGTTTCTAAAGCCATAAAATGTTAGTGAAAAACAAATGAACAGGTCTATGATTTTTAAGAAAGACCCAATAAAGGAGCAGTATGCAGTAGGAAATTAAAATGTTTTGAAATTAGAAATAGCTAGAATCACATCTTTGTTCCTTTATTAGTTGTGTGATCTTAGCCAAGAAACTTAATATCTTAAAGGCTCATTTTTTATTCATGGGAAAAGGAGAATATCAGAGTTCATTGAACCTAATATTCTCTATATTGTAAGACTCATTTTTCTTTCACATACAACAAAACACTGCCAATTAGACACAATGCTTTCTTATAATGTAGAATTTTTAGTTATTTAAAGAGCTGACTTCAAACATATTTAGATAGATTTTAATCATTTCAAATCACCCTGATGTATACATAAAAAGAAAAATACTTAACAAAATAAATTACTTAACATATCCCTCAGATTTTACAGAGATCCCTCTGAATTACTTTTTGACTCATAGTCATCAATGCCCCCATTTTCTACATAGTATTGACCTTGATGTCATCAGGAGCATCAGTGATGCCTATTTCTTGAAAGATGCACTCATTTTTGCTTCTAGGATTTTCTTCCAAATCATGCCTTGATGCTGCCTCTTTCATGACACCAGAGTAACAACCAAGTTTGCTCACAAGGAGCAATGACAACTGGTGTCATGGCTGCTGTCTTTCTGACAGTGGCTATGAGACAGCAGGCACCATAAGATATGTCCTGATTTCAAAGATTCAAAGTGTGAAAAAATGAGCATCTTAGAATTGTGAGATTTGGATAATACTTGATCTTCATAGAACTACTATGAGGGTTAATAAGAAAATATTATTTCACTAAGCATAATACTCTCCAGTTCCATCAATGTTGTTGCAAAAGGTAGGCACTTCTTTTTTCTTTCTGTTATGTAGTATTCCATTGTGTAAATGTACAAAAGTTTTTTGATTCATTCATCCACTGATGGGCACTTAGGCTGTTTCTAGCACTTGGATACTGTAAATAGCGCTGCTATGAACATAGGGGTACATAGGTTCTTATGAATTGGCGTTTAGGGTTCTTTGGCTATAATACTAGCAGTGGAATTGCTGGCAAAAGGCAGTTCCACTTTTAGTTTTTTAAGGAAACACCATACTGTTTTCCATAATGGCTGCACTAGTCTGCATTCCCACCAATGGTGCACCAGGGTTCCCTTTTCTCCACTTCCTTGCCAACACTTATTGTTTATTGATTTGTTGATGATGGCCATTCTGACAGGTGTGAGGTGGTATCTGATTGTGGTTTTAATTTGCATCTCTCTGATGGCTGGTGATGTTGAGCATTCTTTCATATGTCGTTGGGCCCTTTGTATGTCCTCCTCAGAGAGCTGTCTGTTCAGATCTTTTCCCCACTTTTTAATTCAGCTGTTTGTCTCCCTCGTGTTGAGTCCCATAAGTTCTTCATATATTTTGGATATAAAACCCTTGTCTGAGGTATTATTGGCAAATATATTTTCCCATACAGTTGGTTCCCTTTTCATTTTGCTGATGTTTTTTTTTAGCTGAGCAAAAACTTTTCAGTTTGCTTCAGTCCCATTTGTTTATTTGTTCCTTTATTTCCTTTGCCCTTGGAGAAGTATTAGTGAAAATATTTCTGGGTAGAATATCTGAAATTTTACTTCCTATGTTCTCCACTTTAATGTTTAAGTCATTTATCCATCTTGAGTTTATTCTGGTGTATGGTGTAAGTTAGTGGTCTAGTTTTATTTTTATTTTTATTTTTGCGTCCCTATCCTAGTTCTCTCAACACCACTTGTTGAAGAGGCTATTTTTACTCCATTTTATGTTCCTTCCCCCTTTGTCAAATGTCAATTGACTATAGACTCCTGGATTTATTTCTGAGCTCTCTATTCTGTTCCATTGATGTATATGTCTAGCCTTATGCCAGCACCAGATTATTCTGGTTATAGTAGCCTTGTAGTATAGTTTGATATCTGGTATTTTGATTTCACCTATCTTGTTCTTCTTTCTCAAGATTGCTGTGGTTATTCATGGTCATTTTTGGCTCCATATAAATTTTTGAAGTATTTTTTCTATATCTGTGAAATATGTCATTGGTATTTTAATTGGGATTGCATTGAATCTATAGATTGCTTTGGGTAGTATGGACATTTTAGTGATGTTAGTTCTTCCCATCCATGAACATGATATACGCTTCCATTTATTTGTATCTTCCTTAATTTCTTCCTTCAGTGTTCTGTAGTTTTCTGAGTATAGGTCTTTTACCTCCTTGGTTAAGTTTATTCCTAAGTACTTTATTTTTATTGTCATTATGGTAGATGGAATTTGTTTTCTAGCTTCTATCTCTTATGTTTCATGGTTGATATACAAAAAATGCCTTTGATTTCTGAATATTGACTTTATATCCCACTATTTTGCTAAAGTTTCTTATTAGGTTGAGTAGGTTTTTGTTGGATTCTACAAGTTTTTCTATGTATACTATCAGGTTATCTGCAAACAATGACAGTTTTATTTCCTCCTTTCCACTTTGGACACCTTTGATTTCTTTTTCTTCTCTGATTGCTATGGCTAGAACTTCCAAAATGATGTTGAACAGAAGTAGAGAGAATGGACAGCTTTGTCTGTTCCTGATGTTAGGGGGAAAGCTTTTAGTTTTTGCCAATTGAGTATGTTGTTGGCTTCAGGTTTCTCATATATGGCCTTTATGATGCTGAGGTATGCTTCCTCTATTTCCATTCATAAATCATTTATCATTTATCATAAATGGGTTCTGTACTTTATCAAATGCTTTGTCAGCATCTATTGATATGATCATATGGTTTTTGTCTTTCATTTTTTGATTATATGGTGTATTATATTTATTGATTTGCAAATGTTGTACCATCCTTGCATCCCTGGGATGAAACCCTCTTGATCACAGTGTATGATCTTTGTAATGTATTTCTGGATCCGGTTGGCCAGTATTTTGTTGAGAATCTTAGCCTCTATGTTCATCAGAGATATTGGCCTTTAGTTTTCTTTCTTAGTTGTATCTTGAACTGGTTGGGACTAGAATTATATTGGCCTCATAGAAAGAGTTCGGGCGTCTTCCCTCTTCTTGGATTTTTTGGAATAGGCTGAGAAGGATAGGAGTTAGTTCTTCCCTAAACATTTGGTAAAATTCACCTGTGTAGCCATCCAGCCTGGGGCTCTTGTGCATTGGGAGTTTTTTGATTACTTCTCCAATTTCACTAGCTGTTTATTGGTCTATTCAAGTGTTCTGCTTCTTCTGGATTCAGTTTTGGTAGATAATAAATTTCCAGAAATTTGTCCATTTTACCCAGGTTGTCAAATTTCTTGTTTCAGGATCATTTGTAGTAATTTCTTACAGTCCTTTATATTTCTGAGTATCAGTTGCGATTTCTCCACTGTCATTTCTGATTTTGTTTATTTGGGTTCTCTCTCTCTCTCTCTCTCTCTCTCTCTCTCTCTCTCTCTCTCTTGTTGTTGTTGATGAGCCTGGTTAAATGCTTATTTATTTTGTTGAATTTTTCAAAGAACCAGCTCCTGGATTCATTGATTCTTTGAATTGTTCTTTTGGTCTTTATGTCATTTAATTCTCCCCTGATTTTGATAAAATCCTTCCATCTACTTGCTCTGGGCTTTGTGTTTTGTCGTTCCTCTAGTTCTTGCAGCTTTGGGGTTAGGTTGCTTGTAGAAGTTTCTTCTAACCTTTTTAGGTAGGTCTGTATTGCTATGAATTTCCCTCTTAGGACTGCCTTGTTTTGTCCCATAGGATTTGGGCTGTTGTGTATTCTTTGTCACTTGTTTCCCAAAACTTTTTGATTTCTTCTTTCATCTCATTGCTTACCCATTCATTACTTAATAGCATGTTATTCAGTCTCCATGATTTAAAATGTTTTTGGTTTTTTCCTTTGAGTTTGGTTTCTAGTTTTAAGCCACTGTGATCTGAGAAGATGCTTGGTATGATTTCAATTTTCATGTATTTGTGGAGGCTTGTCTTGTGTCCTACCATGTGGTCTATCTTTGATACTGTTCCATGTGCATTTGAAAAGAATGTGCATTTTGCTTCTTTGGGGTGAAAATTTCTGTATATATCAGTTAAATCCATTTCATTTAGAGCATTATTCAATGCCACAATATCCTTGGTGTTTTTCTTGTTTGGAAGATCTGTCCATTGTTGATAATGGGGTATTAAAATCCCTTACTATTAGTGTGTTGCTATTAATATCCTTCTTGAAGTCCTTCAAGATTTTCCTTACATATTTAGGTGCTCCTATGTTGGGTGCATATATGTTTACCAGAGTTATATCTTCTTGATGGATTGTTCTCTTAAGTATTATGAAGTGTCCTTCTTTATCTCTTTTTATGACCTTCATCGTAAAGTCTATTTTGTCTGAAATAAGTATTGCTACACCTGCCTTTGATTTCATGTCCATTTATTTGATACATATTTTTCCTTCCCTTCACTTTCAATCTGTGTGGATCTTTTGTTCTGAGATGGGTCTCTTGAAGACAGCCTATATCTGGGTCATGTTTTCTTATCTAGGCAGCTACCCTATGTGTTTTTATTGGTGCATTTAATCCATTTACATTTAAGGTTATTATTGATAGATACTTATTCATTGTCATTTCCCCCTTTGTCCCTGTGTTCCTTTCTGTTTCTCTCTGCTTCTTCATCTTTAAAGCAGACCTTTTAGCAATCCTTGAAATGCTGGTTTGGTGGAGATGTATTCTTCTAGCCATCTTTTGTCTGAGAAACTACTGATTTCACTTTCCATTTTGAAGGAGAGCCTTGCTGGATAGGTTATTCTTGGTTGCAGGCCTTTGTTTTCCATTACTTGAAATATTTTTTGCCATTCCCTTCTGGCTTCTATTGCTTTTGTTGGGCAATCAGTTGATAACCTCATTGGAGCCCCCTTATATGTTATATACTATTTCTCTTTTGATGCTTTTAGAATTCTCTCCTTATTTTTGAAATTTGTCATTTTAATTCTGATATGTCTTGGAATGGGTCTGTTTGGGTTTGTCTTCATTGGGACCCTCTGTGCTTTCTGCTTAATGTTTTCATTCATCAAGTTAGGGACATTTTCTATCATTACTTTTTCTTCTTTTAAAGATTTTATTAGAGCCCTGGCTGGTGGCACAGTGGATAAGAAAGGCAACCATACACTGATGTCTCTTTCCCTCTCTGCCTCTCTCCCTTCCCCTCTCTCTCTCTAAAAATAATACATAAAATCTTTTTTTTAAAGCACAATTAAAAATAAATAAACAAATATAAATATTTCATTTATTATTTTTAGAGAGAGGGGAAGGGATAAAGGCAGAGAGGGAGAGAAACATCAATGTATGGTTGCCTTTCACCTGCCTCCAGCTACGGACCTGGCTGGAGACCTGGCTTGGCAACCTGATTATGTGTGCCCTGGCTGGGAATCGAACCAGTGACCTCTGGGCTCTCAAACCAGTGCACTATCTACTGAGTCACCAGCCAGGGCTTTCTATCATTACTTTTCGAACAGATTTTCCATCCCTTGTTTCTCTTCTCCTTCTGATATCCCTATGATATGTTTCATGTCCTACAGCTCTCTTAAAACCTCTTCATTCTTTTTCAGTTTTGTTTCATTTTGTCACACTGTCTTAGAATATTTTTCTATGTTGTCCTCCACCTTGCTGATCTGATTCTCTGCTTCCTCTAGCCCACTGTTGATTCCTTTTACTGTATTCTTCAATTCAGAAATTGTATTCTTCATTTCCTTCTGGCTCTTCCTGATAGTTTCTAAGTCCTTTTTAATGTTAGTCTAGCTCTCAGTAAGTTCCTTGTAGCTTCCCTGGAGTTCTTTATAGTTGCCCTGGAGTTCTTTGTAGTTTTCTTTGAGCTGGCTGAGCTCATTGAGCTTCTCTATCCGCATTTTTTTGAATTCCATATCTGATGATTTGCTTGTTTCTATTTTGTTTAGTGGTCTTTCTTGGGATTCCTCCTTTCCTTTCAGTGATGAGTTGTTTCTTTTTCTCCCCATTTTAAGGTTTCTCTTCTTGTTTAGTTTTGCTTTTTAGATTGGGCTTTTTTGAGTTCCTATCTTTGTGATGTAACCCTCTGTCATGTATAAGTACACTTTATTTACTTCCTGGGTTCACCTCTGGTGAATCATATCATTCCATAGTCTGGGCCTCGTCAGCCTATTGTAGCCAACAAGAGATGCACTGTTTTTGTCTGTGCCCTTCAGTTTTCAATCCAATTCATCTGTGCTCAGCTATCAGGTGTAATCACCACTGAGCAGGACCAGTTAGCTCTGTTGTAAACCAATCAATCTGTCATCAGTGGTCACGTTAGGTGCCAGTTAATTCCATTTTAATCCAGTCAGAATGTGATTAACCACCAGGCTCAGACACCACTAAACTGGGCAGATTGATTCAATTGTAGTCCTGTCAACATTTGATCAACCATCAGGCTCAGATGCAGCTTGGTGGGACAAGTGGATTCCATTGTAAATCAATGAATTTGTGATCAGTTGCCAGGCTCAGGTGCTGCTGAGCTAGAGAGATTAATTCAGTAGTAATCCAATGAATCTGTGATAGGTGGTCACCTTAGGCACTGCTGGGTTGGGCCAATTAATTCAGTTATTAACTGATGAATCTATGGTCAGCCACCAGGCTCAGGTGCCACTAGGCAGGACTGACAGATTCAGTTATAATCCAATAAATCTGTGATCAGCTGCCAGGCTCAGGCACTGTTGAGCTAAACAGAATCATTCAGTTGTAAATCAACCTGTCTGTGATCAGCTGCCAGGCCCAGGTACTGCTGGATGATACAGACCAACTTCGTTCTAAACCAAGGAAATCAACCACCCAACTTATATGCTACAGACTCATATGACCCAGCTGTAAATCAATCAGTTTGTAATCAGCTGCCTGTCCCAGGTACTGCTGGGCGAGAAAGACCAAATTCAGGTTCAAACTATTGTATTCATGCTTAGCCGCTTGGCTCAGACACTGAAGGGTGGGGCAAGGTCAATTTAGTTGTAAATCAATGCACCTGTGATTAGCAGCCAGGTTCAGATGCTGCTTGGTGGGACAGATAGATTCATTTGTAAATCAACTGATCTGTGATCAGCTTTGAGGCCCACGGGCCGCTGGGTGAGACAGATCAACTCAGTTGCAAACCAGTGAATCCACGATCAGCCACCAGGTTCATACGCCACTAGGGGGACTGACTGACACAGTTTTAAATCAGTGAGTTTGTAATCAGCGCCAGGCCCAGGCTCTACTGGGCAAGAAAGACTGCTTTAGGTGCAAACTATTATATCCATGCTCAGCCACCAGGCTCAGACACAGCAGGGTGGGAGAGATTTATTCAGATGTAAATCAATGAATTGTGATCAGGCACCAGGCTCAGGTATCACTGGGTGGGGCAGATTGATTCCAGTGGGCAGGGCTATGAGGACCCCTCCTAGGGAAGCTGCTTGGGACAGCGCAGTGCAGAGAGATGAGTCAGCACTGGGATCCCCATAGCTGCTTTCCCACTTCTTTCCTCCAAACCACCACCACAAACTCTCCCCAAGCATCTCCAGTCCTCTCTCCCTCCCTCCACTGGAGCCCAGGGTAATTGGGTGCCAATGTATTTTCATTGTGGTCACCTTAGTAATCCTTTATCTCTAGTGCTTTTTTCAGGCTAGTAAACCCCTAGTCTTTCTGCCTTTTTCAATTGCGTGCTGTTTTACTTTCTGTCATGTTGCTGGAGTCTGGGAAACCCAGCTAGGGGACCAGAACCCACCCTTCTCAGGTGGAGCCCCCCACTTCATTCCTTTAGCTGCTGCCTCCAGTGGGGGCCCAGCCAGCCCTCTCACATTTCCATGATTCCTACCAGTCACGTTCTGTTTGTGGTTATAAGGCTTCTTTCCAGCTGATGTTCTGTTAGTTGTTCCAGATGATTTTTTTCCCTATTAAGTTGTAATTCTAAATGGGTCCTGGGAGGAGATTGGTGTAGCTCCACTTACTCCTTTATCATCTTGATCCTCCCTCTTGTATTATAGTCTTATTTGACAACTGACATTTTGCATATGATGGGCTTTGCAAGTCTAAAGCAAGTATTGCCAAATAAGAGATGTATTCCAGCCTCTTACTCCTTCTCTCCAAAGAAAAAACAAAAAAGCCTTGTGGTCTCATAAAGGCATGGTGAAATCACCAGAGTATGACCCTCATTTTCTTGTTTTGCTTTTCAATTCCTTTGCTCTCCTAGGTACCATTTATCCACTATCACTGCCATTTGACCTGAAGATCCATTTCCATTTTACATTTAGAAGGCCATTTCAGGCAAGTGCCAAAGAGCGTATCAATGAAAATATCAAAACTCCTTTCAAGGATAAGTGAAAAATAGCCATAAATATTACTTGAAACTTTTAGAAAACAAGTATCAACAGCACTATAGTGATACTGTTTGAGCTTCATTCTTTTACTCAGTTCTTCAGTGAGAAGTCTGGTTAAACTAAAACAGGAATGGAAGGGAAAGACATACTTTGGATTCTTCTGCCAAAAAGCAACAGTGCAAGGCTGAGACCCTCTTACACTCTCACTGCTGTCTAGTAAGCTCTATAATTTGTTTTAATCGTCAGGCGGGTCCCATAATAAAGCTGGAACAGAGTATATTAGTCAAATTAAAAACCTGCTTGGGATAGAAATGTTAAAGGAAAATCAGCAAACAGTAGTGAGTTAGGGGATGGGTCAGGGAAGAAGGACCAGGCTCACATTAGGTAGAACAATATCAAATAGGACAAAGATCACAGGCAGCTTAAAGCCAGTTACAGTCTTCCACTTCAAACATAGCACAATTTTGTATGTAAGGCCTATATCTACTTTAGGGGAGAGTCTTGTACCAAAAGAATAAAAGGTAGTAAGTGGAGGTAGGTTAAGTCTCGATGGTTTACACAAATATCAGGGATCTGCATACCCATATGGGTCAGAATAACACCATTGTTCAAATAGATTTTCCCAAGGTGGCTTTATAATTTTCAGTTCTTCATTGGACAAACAATCCTTAGTATACATAAGATTATGCTGCACCTTTGTCAACTCAGCCTAATTTAGAAATGTATCTTCTTATGAAACAACATTATAGTCTTAGAAATAAGCACAATCTCTGTATATCACTATTATAAATCTTTCTTGTTCAATGGAATTTTAACTTGGAAAAACAGGACAAAACTTTTCAATCTTGTGCTGCTGACGGTTTGGACTGAATACTTTGTTTGGGTGGCTATCCTATGCATTGAAGCATCATTGCTGCCTTCTACCCTTTAGATACCAGTAGAATCCCATCCTATCCCCCATCCCCACTCCTGAGTTGTGATGATCAAAAATGTCTCCAGATACTGTCAATGTTCCCTGGGAGGTAAAATTGCCCTTGATTAAGAACCATTTACATAGATTAATAGTAACAAATCAAAGATATGGATTGTTGTGAGATACTAAGAACCCAAAAAGAGTCTGAGTATGAAAGACTAATTCAAACAGGAATAATTCTCAAGAACAGTGCTTATGTGTTTCAGCCTTCAGCCCTGGGCTCACTCATTCTCATTCTCTTTCTGTCTCTCTGTCTCTCTCTCTCAAGTTCTCTTTCATTGGGGATGAAACTTCAGAGAGCAACCGTCTAAGACAGAAGACTTTGCAATCTCTGCTTTAGCACTTCCCTCTACCATCAAAGATAAGTAGCAGCCCAATTCTCCCAGGACACCATCCTTATGGATTCAGTAAATGTGTCTTCAACAATGTGCTATCTTTAAAGCTGGTGTATTGAAGCTTCCTCTGTTTCCAGAGTTTTACTAGCTTGTCCTGAATGTCCATCATCAGAATTCAGTAATCAAAAAAGCAGCTTTATTTTGAACCTCCCTGTTATGAGGTAATGAGCAGAACCTTCCAAATCTTTACTTTAGGAAAGCACAATTTGAACACCAAAAACCTGGTTTTGGTTACAAATCTTACTGTATATTATTAAAATGCAGGTTCCTTAGATGCATTTAATGGAATATTATTCAGTCTTTAAAAAGAAGGAAATTCTGACATACTACAACATAGATGAACCTAGAAGATATTTTGCTAGTGAAATAAACTAGTCACAAAAATACGAGTACTATGTGATTCCACTTGTATAAGGTACCTAGAGTTGTCAAATTCATAAAGACTGAAAGTAAAGGGAGTTGTTATTTAGTTAACCTGGTTTCAGTTTTGCAAAATGAAAAGAAGTCTGGAGATACATGGTGGTGATAGTTGTGCAAAAATGTGAATATATTTATTGCCAATAAACTGTATGCTTAAAATGGTTACAACAGTAAATTTTATGTTATATAAATTAAACAATTAAAATAAATTTATAAATACTAAATAAAAAGTGTAGCTACTTGGAAAAAAAAAAAATGTAGCTACTTGGTTACCACCAGTGATTCTGATTCAGTTGGTCTGTATGGGCCCAGTAATTTGCATTTTTAACAAGCAACCCAACTGATATTTGACTTTAGATCATCCTTTCAGAAACATTAGTTTATAAAGAAAAGAAAATAAATGGATGTATTAAGGTTAACTAGAAATGTGTGATTTGTCAGAAATGCCAGGATACAATTTCTTCAATAAAGATTTTAAAAATTGGTTCATAGGGAAGAGCTCTGGAAAATAATGACAGAGTCCCAGGGCTAAAGAAATGCCCCTAGATTTGATCTAAGAGAAGGTAAATGGCAGACATATTATCTTGTTTGATGTAATTGTGGGTGGAGGGATGAAAGATTAGTGAAGGGAAGGTATTTCTCATAAGTATAAATCACTGAGTGAAGAAAGTGGGTAATTGCATAGCATTTTGGTAATTACACATGCAAATTAGAAGAGCATACATACATATGAGCTAAACAAAACAAAGACAATCATTAGCACATTCTAGAGCCACCATGCCAGTCATAGCATCATTTCCAGCTGCCCAGATGTAAGTACCAGCAATGACATGGTTTCCAATTGTTTGATACTCTGTTGGATATGTATAGAGCAAAAATGTTTTGTTTGGAGGGTATTTTGTACATTGAATGAGAAAAAATGATGATGAAATCTTTTCCACTTGACTTCATATTCTCCCTGCACTAAAAGCCATAGGACATTTAATAAATATAGGTCTAAATCTTTAAAATAACTCTTAAAAAATAATTCTAGAAATATTCCTTCTATTTTTCAGTTCTTCTAGCTCTTCAAGGCCCATAAGTAACAAGCAGGTAATATAAAGGGAACAAACAGAAATAAGGCTCTTCCTCCCTCTTTCTAAAATCTAATGTTGGATAGTGTAATTCTGATTAGTAATATTTTACATTTCTGTTATATCAGTTTATTGTTTGAAACAATTCTTTTCATTCTTAAATTCATATTTCAGAGTATTTCCAGAGAACCTCTATTTTTAGACCTCCTAAGTCTCTCCTATTTCTCGTGAGCCTCATTTGATGTCCCTTAGACAATCACAGTGAAAGGCCATCATTTAAGATTTTTGAAGTCTGTGAGAGTAAATGGAAATGCTTTCAATGGTTTATAAATCTTAAAAATCAATAAGTGGCATGAAAACATTGAACCTAAAGCCAAATGGGTGAGTTTAAAATAAAAATAATTAAGATAAGATTCCTGCTTCATGGAGCTTACCATCTAGATAGGGGAAAGAGGTAGGTATGTGTGTGTGTGTGTGTGTGTGTGTGTGTGTGTGTGTGTGTGTCTGTGTGTAGTAAAGAATTAATTACAACTTCTATGGTAAAGGTCTGTATGCGTAGACTGAGGCTAGAGGGAGGCTATCATCAAGCCGTAAAGAATCATATGGACAGAGTGGGGAAAGTCTTCATATGCGAAGTGAGTCCTGAGTTAAGTTTTCAGTATGAAACTCTTTCTTGACAAAGCTTAAAATCAAGACATTTATTAGAGTCCAAATTAAAAATATATGAAAAAAGAGAGGCTCTGGCTTGTATGCCTCAGTGCCTTGGCTGGTATGGCTCAATGGATTGAATGCTGGTTCAATTCCCAGTCAGGGCACTCAGCTGGGTTGCAGGACAGGTCTCCAGCCAGGTCCCCAGCTGGAAGCACAAAGAAAGCAACCATACATTGATATTTCTCTCCTTTTCTTCCTCCCTCCCTCACCCCTCTCTCTAAAAATAATAAATAAAATCTTTAAAAAGAGTGAATAATTTAGAATCAAGTTGTATGTACTGATTAATACATCAAAAAGCTTTTGGAAAAGTAGGACAGGTGGGTTGGAGCGTGCTTTGTAAAAGAAGTGAAGTTGAGCCAAGTGTTAAGATGGGCAGGATTTAGGCAAATACATACAGTGGAGGGGGTTGGGTAGCACAAGACAGAGAAAAAGTCTGAACCAAGACCTGGATGTCAAGGAAGCCAACTGACTGGAATAATTTGGAGGGACAACAGGGTCAAATGAAGATGAGGCATTAGAGGCATTCTGAATTAGAGGCCGAATTCTATAGAAGGTGATGTCTGTATCTCACAGATTGCTGATCAGGGAAGTTATTTGCTGAAAGCAGTATTTTATGGAAAAAGTCTAGTTTCCATTTTGAAAGTGAACTATAAAGAGCTTAGGGTGGAGTCTGGAGGCCAGCACAAAGGCTGCTGGCTGCCCCTCTGGGACGAAAGTGCAATGGGCCTTCCAGGAGGTACACACAGCATTGGGTGGGAGGGCACTGTTGGTTACTGTCCATCACTGCCTCTGATGATGTATTACATTTGCATTTCTATTCATTCTTTTCAGAATGATTCTTTTTCTTTCTTTTTTTTTTTTTTAAGATTTTATTTCATCATTTCTGGAAAGAGGGGAAGGGAGAGAGACAGAGAGGGAGAGAGACATCAATGTATGGTTGCCTTTCACCTGCCTCCAGCCACAGATCTGACTGGAGACCTGGTTTGCAACCGTGTTATGTGGCCTGGCTGGGGAATCGAACCTGCGACCTTTGGGTTCGCAGGCCGGCGCCTTATCCACTGCGCTACCAGCCAGGGAGAATGATTCTTTATCACATATGTCCACTATCCTCTGTACAATGGTCATGGCAACCAACTTGGTCTATTTTGATCCATCAGAGAAATTGAGGAGCTTCTCAAAGGACAGAGTTAGCCTTGAGTGGAGCTTGTAAGGGGCTGGCTTATACATTATAGGATTTTCACAAGCATCTCTAACATCTACACTGGATGCCAGGAGCACCCCTTTATGAAGAATGAATACATTTGTTGAGTTCAAAAGGAAAAAGTCCTTTATGATCGTCCTCGGCTCCTTCCCTGCTAGAATTGGGCTGCTACCTATCTTTGACAGAAGAGAGCACTTAAGCAAAGGTTTCACACTTCTGTCTTAGAGTGCTACTCTCTTTGCCAAATGTCCTCCAGAGGTGGCAAAATCACCCTCAGCTGAGAACTACTGCTGTAATATATCATGTGGTTTAATTTTGATAAGGATAACATCTTTTATCTGCTTGACTGAGGCCCAGATTTTCCATTACTTTTACTGTAAATCCCAGGCAGTGTTTCTCAGACAGAGTCTTTGATTGATGAGAAAAATTCAAGCACCAGAGTCACTACTTTCGTGATCAATTTCTTTTGGAAATAACAGCTACAATTCATTAGGAGAGGAAGGTTTTCTACCCTGAGGGACCCTTTCAAGGTGCTCCTTCATCACACCCCTGCTCCATCAGGAACTTTGGGGATAATGTGGTTTGATGCTCTTCTCCCAGAAATGTTTTTCCACTTCCTGGAATACCACGTCCCCTGCAATCTAGATCTTGAAAAATGTCCTTCTTGTCCATTGACTTTATCTTTACCCCCAGTCCCTTTCAAGTTTGTCTAGTCAAATTCGGTTCTGTGCAATTCAGCTTTATCTCTCTAACTTGTTTACTATATGATCTCTGAAACCCTATTATCTTTACCACAATTTTCTATACATTTACAGACTTTCCTTGAGTGTTCCTACCTCCTATAACCAAAAACTGTTTTTGTTCTTGTTAGGTTTCAGGGGTGGGAGTGATGGAAATAGAGAAGGCCAACAGCTAAATGGTGAACAAGCTGGTTTATTGAGTATGTGACACAGTGGGCTGGGGCTGGGCAAACACCAGCAGCTAAGGGCAGGGTGGAGTGAGTGTTTAAGGAATTCTGAGACTTAGACTACAGAAGCAGTACAGCATAGGCTAAGTTGCCCCCTTGTACAGCCAGCTGCTTGGTGGCTGGACAGTTGCCATCTGCTGATAGTCACCTGAGCCTAGGAGCAGGGGGAGTTGGAGTTGATTCTGAGAACAGAGAAGTTGCTAAATTCCTGTCTGCAGATAAGGATACCTTTGGAGGACACAGGCAGTCACTGCGCCAGGGGGCAGCTGATTTATTGGGGTCAGGCAGCCCTTGACACCAGCAGTTGCATCGGGGCTGCTAAAGCCAGGCCTGGATTCCCAGGACCCAGGTCTATGCCTAAAAGTTCTCATGACCTCAATTTCCTCCTTGAACAGATGTGGTGGCCACTTCTTGTGTTGCCTTCTGCCCTTTGACCTTAGGGGCTTAGGACCCTTAGTTATTGTCATTCTCCTTGGTTCCTATTGCCACTTCCAGACCAGCTTTCTGGACACCATGCTCCACTATCCACTTCTTTAAAAGTCATCTCCTTGCTCTGGCTGATGGCTCAGTGGATAGGCGCTGACCGGCAAACCCAAAGGTCACTGGTTTGATTCCCAGCCAGGGCACATAACCAGGTTGCAAGCCAGGTCTCCAGCCAGGTCTGGAGGCCGGTGAAAGGCAGCCATATATTGATGTTTCTCTCCCTCTCTGCCTCCCTTCCCCTTGTTCTAAAAATAGTAAATACAATCTTTTTTAAATAAATAAATAAATAAAAGTCATCTCCTCAACATTCCTATTGCTATCCCATCTCATCATCTACATATAAACTAGAATACTTGCTTGTAAAAAGGAATTGGGGCCCAGACCTCCTCAGTAGGAAAATTCTTTCTTTGAATAAAACAAATACAGAAAATCACAAAGGATGAGAGAGTAAAGAAGGAAGAATTGAAAGGAAAACAAGCTCTCTTTAATCAGCAAAGACATTCAGCCCTCCCCTCAATTAAATAGAGCAAAAATAGCTGCCTACCTCCAAAAATTAGCCTAAAAACAGATCAAGTACCACCAGAACATCCTCTTTGCTGTTTTGGGGCACTGGATACACCAAAAATGTATATTTACTTATAATAACCTTGTTATGCTTCCCCAACATCATTTCAGAATTCCAGCCACCTTTTTTCCTGAAATTTTTGAGATCTGAACTTGCTTCTTCTAGAAACACCCTTTCCTTCCTCCAAGTCAATCCCTAAGGAAGCCTAGCTCCTTATGGTAATTAGATGTTATGCTGAACAGCCCTCTCCACCCATAGGTGGAGGCCCTATTTGCTCCAGGACTCAGAGTCGTGTGGAGCAAACAGACTATAAATCAGAACGGACAGACTATGCCTTGCATGTGCTTACAGCTCCTTTGGCTTCATACTGTCCTAGTGGACTAAACTTAAGCTTTACATTTTCAGAAGATTGAGTTAATGACATTATGTTTGATACATTGAGTTTATATTTGTACTATTTCCCAAACTACAAGGGTGAAGGTTGGGAGGTCTACAGTTTCATTAACAAGAACAAAAACAGTGAAATATACATTTTGAACATTTTTATTGAAATGAAATTCACATAAAATTAATAATTTTAAATAGAAAAATTTAGCAGTATTTAGTACACCTACAATGTTGCACAACTACCATCTCTGTCTAGTTTCAAATATTTTAACACCCAAAAAGGAAATCATACCCATTGAAATATAATTTTTAAACCTGCCTGGGAAATTATATACAATTTACACAATATTTGTAGCAGACATTGAGTTTGGACTTACTTTTTTATTTTAGTAGTCCATTATAATCTGCTTTGTGTTAAGGACAGTTTTGCCCTGACTGGTGTGGCTCAGTGGATTGAGCACCAGCCTTCAAATCAAAGGGTTTGATTCCAAGTCAGGGCATATGGCTAGGTTGTGGGCCAGATCCCCAGTTGGGGGCACACAAGAGGCACACATACATTGATGTTTCTCTTCCTCTCTTTCCCCCTCCTGTACCTGTTCTCAATAAATAAATTAATTAATAAATTAATTAATTAAAAAATATATTTTTAAATGACGGTTTTAGTAAAGTGGGGGTCCAAGGACCATAGTCAGTGAGTTACAGAGAATAAAACTCTTCTAAGCCTAGATTACCTATGTGTTCTGGAAAATTGGTGAGTAACGTGGTTCTATGTAGATACACTCTTCAAAAAGAGGGGTGTAGGAGATGGGGGTAAACAAATGCTTAAAACGACCACTGTAGGGACTCAGAGGAAATTAAACTGAAAAGAAGGGTAAAGAACAAAGCTAGGGACATGGCATGTGCCCAAAAAATTTTAGTTGAGTGAATAAAAACACAAAATATTCTTAAATGAATTAATGAAATAACCCAGAATGGATGAATGGGTAGATGGGTGAGTGGATGCATGCATGCACTGAAAATGGATCTACATAGTAAGTAAGTAGTGTTTCAATGTGCAATTTGATAAGCCATGAGAAGAAGCACATTAAATGTTTATTATATCACTGCAGTTAAACCAGCCTTAAAAACAAATAGGAAAGGGATGGGGAGTCTATTATTTTATATTCAAATATTTACACTTAAGGCAAAATGATCAAAGTCTCCATAGCTTTGCTATTTATCATAATTAAAGATTTTAATTTATGAGAACATTTTATGCCTAGAGAAAATAGCTTTGAGAAATACATGTTGTTGAATTTGAAGACTTGAGGTTTAAAAAAGGGCCTAGAAGTAGAAGGGCATCTGTTATTATATAAATTGTTGTTTATATGCTTGGATTGCTCCTCATGTAGTCATACATTTATTTACATGACCTTTCTTAGTCAGTCCTGGGGATACTATTTCTGGTTTGTATTTCTTTATATGCATTTTTCTCCCATGTGACTATTATTAATTGTTGAAGTATTCTATTAAATGCCTATCCAGTAAACCCCTTGACTAGAAGAATATCTAATATGAGTGTGGTTTTTGGTATTACAACAGAGTTAATTAAAGCACTGGCATATTTTTAACTATGTGATAATTAGTTTAATATGATTTAGCAAGACTTAGAAGTTGCTCCATTCCAAGAGAGTAATCATTTCTACTTGATTACACTCAAAATAGATATTTTAACTTATGGACAATAAGCATATATGATATAGTTTTACCTTCAGCAGGATTATTCTATTAACTGACAGGAACTCCTTTATTACAGACAATTTCTTTCCACTCAGGCTTAGCTAGAGGATTTAGCATGCCTCTCAATGCACAGTGACAACCTTCTGTGTTTTTTCAACTACTTGTATTAGAATTGTCCATATCATTATCCTGTTTGAAGGCACTTGAGGACATTCAACTTCAAGTTGAAGTCATTCAACTTGTCACTTAATTGTCTTAGCCCATTTTGGCTACTATACCCAAATATCATAGACCAGGTAGCTTATAAACAACAGAAATTTATTTCTTAGAGTTTTGTTGGCTGGAAAGTCGAAGATTAGGGTGACAGTAGATTCAGTGTCTGGAGAACACCACATTCTGATTCGTAGGCTACGGTCTTCTCTCTGCTCTCACAAGGAAGAAGCACCTAGGAGCTCTCTGGATCTCTTCCAGAGCACTAATCCTATTCCTGAGCATTCCATCCTCATGACCTAAGCACCTCCCAAAGGCCCTACCTCCTAACACCATCACCTTGGAGATCACCTCCTAATACCAACACATGAATTTTTGGGGGGCTGTGCATTGGGGGTAGGGTTGGGACTGGAGGGGCACAAACATTCTGTCTATAACAACAATAATCATCTAACCATGTGAACCAACAAAAATAACCAGGTGTACTGGCCTCCTGCCAGGAATGGCTGCTGGTCTGAGGCCCAGAGGTTGGACTTCTGCAGCAAGACAGAGTTGAACCACCTGGTCATGAATAAAGCAATGAAATGGCCTCTTCAGGGGCATCTATGTTCTGTAACCCCCCCCCCCAATAAATCTTACCACTGTTGCTCAAAAAATAATATAAATAAATAAATAAATAAAGTCTGTCCAGAAAGTATTGGCCACACAAACTGTTTTAATTATATTGACATTGGCTCAATATTTTTAGGACAGTCCTTTTGTGTGTGTGTTTGTGTGTGCGTGTGTGCACGTGCGTGTGTGTAACCTTAATCTTCAGGGAAAATGATTGGGTTTCATAGCAAAGGTGATGACTCAACCCTGAAATTGGTGTAGTTTAGGTACTCTTTGAAGCATGCTTCATATATCAGAACAAATGCCTAGTAAAGGCAATGAAGGTCCAAAAATTAGAATACATCCAAATTAAATAATGAAAATTAAGTTAAGGAGCCATAATTAGTATTTACTTAGATCGGCTTAAAGTCTTCCAACCTGGTAATGAATTTAGAAAGAAGAAATGTAATGATCAAATTCTATTTAATGAAAATTTGCTGGCTGTAATCACAATACAAGTTTTGAAGAATTACTTAATCTTGGTACTGTGCTTGTCACATGAAAGGGATAACAATTTCATCTAGTTTAAAACCCAAGTTTTTTTCATCAAAAAGAAAAAAATCCAAATATTTAATAAACTCTCTTTAAAATACATAAAGGAAAAAGAACTTCCAGTTTAGTTTGAGCCACCACTTGATTTTATGTAAATGATTTGTTAATTAACCATAATGGTTTAGTAATTAAAGATGCAAAGAGGCTATTGTGCACCAGTGGATGGGGAATGGAAAATGTAGCTTCCAATCTTTCTCCTTTCATTCTAAGTAGACATATCTTCAAAGCTTGAAGAATCTGAGATTAGTCTTCACTTTAGGATTTTCCTTTACTCTTTCTGTCCCACTCTCCTCTCCAGTCGATGCACTATAGCAGGGGATGTACAGGGACGTGTCTCTTCTGTTCTCCCTCCTACATTCCAAGTTACCCAGATAGCAATCTCCTGGACTCAACAAGTAAAGTCAAGTTCAATGGATTAGTACTATGGGAGCAAACAAATATAAGCCTTTGATTTTGAAGAAGTGAATTACTGAGAATTTTTTAAAATCTACTGAGAGTAGGGATTGCATTCTGTCTCTTGAATTGGCAGTAGTTATCAGTCTGTATTCCAATCATCATTGTGGGTGCTCTCACTTACCCTGAATTTTTTAACTGATAAAGAAGATTTCTTTTTCCAGGTATCACTTGATGTGTTCACAGGATTGTTATTGAAAGGGCACTGTCTTCTGAAAGAAAAAGCAACAGTAATGGAAGTAGGCAGAATTGCTGTAAGAAAGACTTTCCAGCCCTGGCTGGCGTGGCTCAGTGGATTGGTGTTGGCTTGAGAACCCAAGATTCCCAGTCAGGGCACATAACTAGGTTGCAAGCCAGGTCTCCAGCTGTAGGTAGGTGAAAGGCAACCATACAGTGATGCTTCTCTCCCTTTCTTCCTCCCTCCCTGCCCTTCTCTCTAGAAATAATGACTAACAATTTTTTAAAATAAATGCACTTTCTTAAAAAAGAAAGAAAGAAAGAAAGAAGGACTTTCCAAAGAATGACTACTGTAAAGTGGTACAACTGGTTACTGAAGTAGTATAAGAAACATCAATAATCTTATTTCTGTAAAACACCTTTTAAAGTTCTCAAAGAACCTTCAAAATCATTTTTTGACCCTACTAGATTGTAAAATCACCTTGTACAGAGGTCTTTCAGTAACTATATTAAAAACCTTCATCAATTTATGCATAATATGATAACTGAGTTATGAATATGTGTATGTACACAGTTTTTTTTTAGCTATGAATATATCTATACACACATATATGGACAAGAACTTTAGGATGATTTTCAAATACAGAAAAATAGTTCTTGAATTAGGGTGATAAATTTATAAATATATATTTTCTTTTACTGCTTTTATGTCATCGTGCTATATTTTTAATTTAAAAGTATTTTAATCCTTATGTCACAAGTGAGTTGAGGTACGTTCTGCCCACAAGTAAGATTCCCTCCATTTTGGAGGCAGAGAAATAATAAATAGCATCTAAAAATCTTTCTTATCCCAGAAATCATCCTGGAATGAACAGGAAGAGTAGAATCCAACAGCTCACCTGACTGGGGATCTCTCTTTCTCTTTCTCTCCACCTTCTCCCTTTTTCTCTCTCATTTTTATATTATTTCATTAGAACTTACTATGTGCTAAGCACTTCATAAACATTATGACATTTAATTTTACAACTTCATGAGGTAGGTACTATTATTACTATCATTTCACAGATACAGAAGTGATACAACCATCCAAGAACACACATCAGTTAGATTGTACAGTCTGAGTTTGAACCGAGGACTCCTGAAGCAGACAAAAACTCCCTTGCCTGAGTTTAACTGCCTCATTGTCAGGCCTGTGCCTATCTCTCCAACCTCCTTTTTTCATCACTTCTCCCTCACCACAAATGCCCCATATTTACCATGGTCCAGAAACATCAGCCCAGGGTATGTCAATGTCTTCCCTGCTTCATTATCTTTGTCCTTGCCTCTGCTTGGAAAGCCTTTCACCTGGTTCTTACCAAAGCTGAATCATCACCCTTCAGTTCTCCAGTTAATGTCACTTTAGGGTGGTCCTCTTGACTACCCCATATAATGTTGTCTCTTTTTCTCCAAGATCACTCCATGTCACATCATCCTGTTAATTTTCTTCATGGCCCTTGTTACACTTAGTTAATCTTTTATTTACTTATCTATGTAGGCATTCTCTGTTTCTCCCCTCAGGAATGCAAACTCCTTGAGGAAAAAGACTTTGTCTGTCATTGTACCTCTGTGTTCCTAGCACCTGGCACAGGGCCTGAGATATGACAGGTTGAATAAATACTAAGTGTCCTTAACCACTAAGCCACATTAGGAACCCAATGGATTCTTTCTTAGATAAAGATGATGTAAGTTCAAAAGATTTATAAATAGCACAGAAGTCTCTTTTTACCCACATTTTATTCAACTTTAAGCCACTTGGAGGTTATCTGTACATTTATTTTCCTAATTCTTCACATCTATTTAGCCTTCAGGTTTCAGCTCCAATGGCCCCTTGTGATGAAGCCTTTTCTGATTCTCTCGCTGCAGCCATGCCTCCCTTCACCCCTCCCACCCACCACTCTGCTATTTTGGTTCACTTCCACACTCTAAATTTATGTTGATTTCTTTCTTAGTTTTCTCCCTTGGCCTAGTTAATGTAATGTTCTAAAGGGCAAAAACATCTTTATATTAACACTGTATACACATAGTGTCTAGAACATTTTCCATACACATTCTAGACTTTCCATAAATAATAGTTAAATGGATCAGTACACTGGTCACTTCTATGTATTCTCCTTTTAATTCTACTAGTCTTCCTTGGGATTTTTTTTAGGTAGACAATCATCATCTATAGTCAATTCTTTCTTTTTTGAGTTATACTCATTAATTCTTTTTTCTTTGTTGTATCAACTAGAACTAACAGAACAATGTTAGATAATACAGGTAGTACCAGGTATCTTTGATTTGTTTTTACTTAATTTGCCATTAATATGGTACTGGTATTGTTTGGGATAGGCATTACTTATCACACCAAGAAAGTAGCATCCTTTTAATCTTAAAAATTGGAGTTTTAAATTTAGTTTAATTTAATTTAGTTTAGTTCAAACAAAAAGCAATCTTGAATTTTATATCAAAGAACTTTTGATCATACAGTATTCTTTCTTTGAAATACTAAGTTAAACTATGTAAATATTTTATAATATTCTTGTACTTCCAGAATAAATTAGTCATTTAATATATTTCTATCTTTGAATTTACTAGCCATTTCCTTAGGAATTTTTTCTAGATCTATAATCAAGGGAAACTGTACTGTGTTTTATGGTTTGTGTGTTTATTGACCTAGCTTTTTCAGGTGTTGCTAACAACAGATTCATGTAATGCCCTGGAAAACGTTGTATTTCTTTTGTTTTTGGAGCACAGTCTTGGGTGTTGGTACAAATCTCAGAGTCCACTGCCTTCCTCCTTCATCCTTCAGGTGGAGTGGAAACACTGAAAGCCCTTATATGAGGGTGTGAGGTGGGGCAGAATTGCATCTTTTGGACTGGGATGCATAATAAGTAAGTGTACATAGCTCAGTTTCTCAATTTAGTCAGGATTGTTGGTTTTTGTCAGGTATATTTTGGTATCTAGACCTCATGTGTATTGAATTCTGACATGAAAGAAGAGGAGGCCCTGGTTTCCTTGCTTTATATGAACTTTGGGTTTCAGATGGGCTCAGTGACCTGTTGAAACACTCTAGGAGTCTTGGTAAACCTTCCACAGTCTTTCTGTTACTTGAAGGACCATTATCCTAGGGAGCTCTATGCAGTCATGTAAAGGAACCTTATAAAAGACTATTTAATAATATATTAGATGTATAGGGAAAGGGAGACTATGTAAGGATATAAATGAATATATTTTAAAAATGTAATTGGATTATAGATCATCAGTCCTTTTTTCCATATTCTTGCATTTTTATATAATGCACATTATTTGAGGGAACAAGCAGTCCCTTACTCCTCTGTGAAGGGAATTCCATGACTAGAGTAACTTCCCAGCCTCTCTATCTGTCCCTACTTGCTCCTTCTCGGGATTGATGGAGGATTAAATAATTTGATTGGAGGATGGGAATGGTTTGAAATTTCATGATTCATGCTTTTTGACTGACTGGAACTAACCATTAGAAAGCTAGAAGCACTTGGTAGGCATTCCCCCTACCACTTTCCTATCACTAGTAATATCTGCTCCCCAGATCCAATCTCCTTCTGGCGATCTGTGCTGAGGTTTAGATTTGGTAAGGATGATAATACAGTGAGCCCTTTGGGCTGTAGAACTAAGCAACATTCTTCCATTAACTTAACAGTAATAAAGCCGAGATATTGATCTCCATCTGTTTGACTCCTGTGTTTAATTTTTCAGTTTTCCCCAAACCCCAGCAAATGCATAGAACTTTTGTAGTAAAAATAAATTCCACTTTACAAAAGAGATGTTATTCATAATTTTTAGAGAGAGCAGAAGGGAGAGAGGAAGAAAGGGAGAGAAACATCAATGTATGGTTGCCTTTCACCTGCTTCCAGCTACAGATCTAGCTTGAGACCTGATTTGCAACCTGGTTATGTGCCCTGACCGGGAATCGAACCAGCAATCCTTGGGTTCACAGGCCAGTGCTCAATCCACTGAGCCACACCAGCCAGGACAGAATATGATACTTTTTAAAATTGTAGGCTGCTCTGTATGCAAATAATATTAATAGGTACCATTTATTAAGCATCAACCTTGTTAACTGGATCTTCTCCATGAATTTTAAAAATAATCTTATAAGGTTGGTTCTATTTTATCCTTGTTTTTGTAGGAAACAAAAACAAACAAAAAGGCTAAACATTCAGAGAGTTTAAGATTTGGTTTTTCATGAAATATTTATTCCATAATTGTGGATTCAGACCTGAAGCCCCAGGAAAACCCATAAGGAAGTATTCTTTCTAGATTTCCAAACTTATTCACTAAACTATTAGAATAGTGAAAACTGAAATGAACTGCTGTGCAAACTCTTGGTGCAAACTCATTTCTCAGAATTTTATATCTCTTGTTTACTAATAAAGGCCTGTTGCCAACATCTTACATTCCAGCTGACATGTATTTGCTTGTTTAACTCAAAGCTACCACCCAAACTCACTCAAGAGCCTGCTGTTGGCAGAGAAGATAATCTCTGTGGGAAAAACAAAAACAAAAACAAACAAACAAAAAAAACGATCCCCAAACTACAGAGATAATTTTCAATGACCTACTGGGGTGGGGGAACATAAGTAACTTTATGTGACAAAACCTCAGACACTCCCGCAAGTGCGTAGTTATTTCTCTTAGGTGAGTGAACTGTCAGGGAAGGGAGAAAACTAAGCCTCCTGTTAAAGATTTGACCAACACACTGGAGAAAACAGGAGGCTATGGGAGATTTCTAAAGATTATTGCTATGTATCCAGTTGTTACTACTAAAAACAAAACTGATGAGTATCTTTTTATCTGGGAGGCTGGGCAGGAGGTTACCGGGGTTGCCAGATACTAAGGTGGAAAAGGGGTAGGGCATCAATTATAGTATCAACAACAACAACAACAAAAAGAGCAACTGCTTAGAGTTGGCTGAATGAGCCCATTAAACAGCCCTTCAAGAATTATTTTTAATAAGGCGCCAGCCTGTGAACCGAAAGGTCACTGGTTCAATTCCCCAGCCAGGGCACATAACGAGGTTACAAGCCAGGTCTCCAGCCAGGGTCCTTAGCTGGAGGCAGGTGAAAGGCAACCATACATTGATGTCTCTCTTTCTTTCTCTCTCCCTACCCCTCTCTCTAAAAATAATAAAATTTTAAAACTTTAAACAAATATATTTTTACTTTCAAAGCATGCAGTTTAGCTTTACAGAAATTATCCTGTATGTTTTTAGAGCAACCTTCAATGAATTGCAGATTTTTCACTGTAAAACCTCAATTTAAAAATTTCTCAACTGGATGCCCATCTGTGCCCCAACCAGGGCTGACACATGACTTGGTGATGATGTGTGATGTGGTCATTCAAGAATCTGAGCTGAGCCTCTGCTCTCTGTTTACCCTTTGCTCTGGCCATTTTATCCAGCCTCAGGGTTTGGCAATTACTTGTAAGCAGATGACTTCCAAATCTACTTCTCGGTCCCTGTTTCAGGAATTTCCAGTCTCATATGTCTCACTTTTGCTGAGTGTCTTAAATTGGAGGTGCCTCAATCTCTTTATATCTAAAACTGAACTCCAAATCTTTTTACAAACCATATGCTTCTTGTGTCATCAAATAGATTTCTTTCCTTTCAGGCACACCTCTTAAAAACTTGTATCATCTTTGTGGGAACTCCTCCTATCTTAACACTCAGACAGAATGCTTTAGTAGTCCAGTCAGCCAATATCTTTGGACTCCAACCCTCTTTTCTATTCCCACTTCCACTGTTTTAGTTTAGATACTCTTTCCCTTCTCCTACATCAGCCACCATCCTCACACTATTCTTCCTTATTTACTGCTGCTACTACAGTCATCTTGCTATTGTTCTATTTGAACTCTATCACTGTCATCCTCAAAACCTGTACTGACTCTTTATTGCTTACACATGGAGTCCAGATTCCTTAGCATAGTATTCATAGTCAAGTCTCAGCCTTATTTGCTCTTCACATGCCCTATTGCTAGGCTAGTGTTTCTCAACCTCGTTTTCATCATTGTCTCCCTTAGGCAGCAGCCCTTTAAGGATTTTTTAAAAGGTTTTATTTATTATTTTCAGAGAGAAGGGCAGGGAGGGAGGAAGAAAGGGAGAGAAGCATCAATGTATGCTTGCTTTTCACCTGCCTCCAGCTGGGGACCTGGCTGGAGACCTGGTTTGCAACCTGGTTATGTGCCCTGACTGGGAATCGAACCAGCAACCTTTGGGTTCACAGGCCAGCACCTATCCATGGAGCTACCAGCTAGGGCTAGGATTTTTTTTTCTTAATTAACCATCTTATAAAATGTTAATGCTACTGATATACTCTTTATTTATTTATGTACTACATGTGTTTTTGTTCTGTACTTTAAAAGTAACATGTTTTACTCTCCAAGAACCAATTCCCACTCCATTAGGAATAATAGCTTCCCTATTGAGAATGTTTATTCTAGACAAACAGATCACTTACCAATTCCTGAACATGTCCTTGTGTTTTCTAGCTTTTCAGTTTTTGCTCCCTTTAGCCATTAGTCAGAGTTGGAAAATGATGAGAAGATTCCTAGGCTGTACTTCAGCTATTCAGTGCATTGTTCTCCTTGCCTAAAACTGACTTGCACATCTCCTACCACCATCCTCCCAATTTTTCCTGACTTTTCATGCTGCAACCTAAATACCCTGTCCTCCTCCAATCCACTCAGCTGGAACTAGCTTCTTTCTGTGTCATGACAGAACTTTCTTTCCATCTCTATTATATTTTTCTGTGTAGTGATTTTGCTATTAGTGCTATCTCTTCCACTGTACCATAAACGTACTAAAGACAAGGACTTTTTCACAGTGTAAAATGTCTTCATACAGTAGGCATCAGTATAGTTAGTTGAAATCAATTCACTGATACACTGAGAACAGAATAAAAGCCTACTAGTGCCCATACAAAAAAGTTCTATATGAATGCTGAATAAATGAACACACCAATGAGTAGGAAAAAAATGGACATAGCTCTGGCTGAGGGCTCATTTGGTTGGAGTGTTATCCTGTGCACCAAAAGGTTGCAAGTTTGATTTCCAGTCAGAGCACTTATCTAGATTCCAGTTTCCATCTCTGATCAGGGAACATATAGGAGACAACCAATCGATGCTTCTCTCTCACATCAATGCTTCTCTCTCTCTCTCTCTCTCTCTCTCTCTCTCTCTCTCTCTCTCTCTCCCCGCCCCCCCTTCTCCTTCTGTAAAATCAATATCCACAGGTGAGGATTTTAAAAAATTAACATATACAAGACATACTTCTAAACAATCATCTTTAAAACTGAGGCTTTTTATAAAGGAGAGTGTGTTGTATACCACTGGTGAACCAAACTGATTCCTGCTTCACAGAAATAACAGACACCCACTGAAAATTATTTGACTGGCTACCTGCCTAGATATGGCTTGAATAATGATGATTAAGGTGAATAGAGGACCGAGAGTCCAAAACATAAATAGCCAATTTTTGACATTATGTTTTTGTTACATCATCACTACATAAGAAGTGACCAAATTAGGGCAATGAGGCAGGAGAGTTGACATAACCAAGGTATTTTTGTGTGGGAAGTGATTACACACACACACCCCTTTCTGGAAAAGGCTTGATAATTTTTGTTTATATGTGTACCTACTAATATGTTTGGAAAGTTCCATCATATCCTGGAGTAACGTTTTCTAGGAAAACTATTTCTGTGGTTCCAAAGGATTACATTTTGCCTTAGTGGTGCTTATATTACTTCACAGAAACAGTTTATCAAGATGATGATCAAATATTAGAGAAAACTACAAACAGTTCTTTCTATTTCTCTTTGTTCCAGGGCTTTCCTCTTATATAGTTTCTTTCTGAATGACTTTTGTGGCTAATTGGATAGGGATGGGTGGGAGGGGGGCTCTGAAAGACAGAGGGTGTTCCAAGGAAGCTGGCTAAATTCCAGCCCTTGAGCCTACTCCCCCCCACTCCCCCCCACCCCCTACCCCCTACTAAAGATTTTATTTCATCAGCCCTTGAGCCTACTCTCCCCCCCACCCCCCGCCCCTACTAAAGATTTTATTTCATTATTTTTTAGAAAGAGGGGAGGGGAGAGAGGCAGAGAGACATCAATGTATGGTTGCGTTTCACCTGCCTCCAGGTACAGACCTGACAGGAGACCTGGTTTAGTGCCCTGGCTGGGGAATCCAACCTGCGACTTTTGTGTTTGCAGGCCGGTGCCTTAACCACTGTGCTACCAGCCAGGGCTGAGCCTACCCTCTCACAAAGAAGGTGGTAGGAGATCAGCCCTTTCAGGTCTTTCAAATAGGGTAACTAACCTTCATTCAGCCAGTTTAAAGTTCCTATAAGTAGTTTTACTTCCTACAGGACCTTTATTGAAAAGGAAGATTAGTCCTGAACCTCTTTTCTTAGGACTATTAGTCAAGCTTAAATTCTGAGAGCAAACAGCTAAAACAAATACTCTGGGGCAATCTTTTAAAGTCTCAGCCTCAATTAAGAGCAGAATTAAGTAGGGTTGTTAGTTTAACAAACCCCATAGGGGATAGGGGGTGGGGAAGGAAAAGGGGGAGGAGACGAGGTAGGGCCCGCCCCTTTGGAATTGGATTGGATCCCTCTCTCCTTTAGTCGTTTCTTTCGCATCTTGGTTGGTTAGGTTGAGACAAACTTGTCATTAAGGTGGTATCAAAGTGAGCCCCGTAAGTGTGGGCTGTTCTTTAAGTTTGAGGTGTTTTTTCAAAGGGAAGGACTTATTATTGGCTAAGAGATGAGGTCTTCTCTATCTTAAAAAATGTCATAGTAACAGGAGGCGCCACGACTCTTAAGTGTAACTCACAACAGAGAAAAATGACGAAAGTTCCTCAGGGGTTTGATTTCAGTTTTCTAAACGACGAAGAAGCCAGGAAGATCCTTCAGGTGCTGGAAAGAAATGAGGAGCTACAGAGGTCAGAGAAGGACAGGATCAGGTACAGAACAAATTCTTTCTCTCTTCCCTGGGCTGGCAGTGGCCCCCGGCATTCGCGAAGGGAGGCGCGGAGCTTTCACGCGGCACCTGTCCGGGGTCCGGAGGCGTAGCATCCGTCTGCAATGAGTTTTTTTCTTAAGGACTCTGGGGTACCTGGTTGGTGCTCTTTCCATACACAGCATCCCAGAAGGGAGAGCGAGGGAGTCTCTACTGGGTGGGGTGCACCCTTACCTTTGCCCTGCTGGCATTTTTTTTTTTTTCTTTTTTTCTTTTTTTGAGCTTCCCGAGGAGTGACTGCCCCACCCCCACATAGAGGTTCAGCGGGATCCCCCGATGGGGTGTCCAAGCTGGGTGCAGGACTTCGCTGTCCTCACTTGCCTCCCAGTCCGTTGCTGGGCGTGGGCAAGACGGGTGAAATGGGACGAGGGCGCTGTGTGGAGCAGAGACCTGGTCTGCGCGCACCCACGTGCTTACACAACAGTTCCTCCAGATTGTACGTCCTCCTCCAATACACTCTCCCTCCCAGAGACACCTTTTTCTATCCCACATTGACAGCAGTCAGCAGGGAGGCCGGGGAGAGCTGGCTTCTTAAGGGCGGTGAAACAGTCCCCACCCCAAGGGCTGGAGCGCCAGAAACTTACTAAACAGTAGTAAAAGGGGCTGGAACTGGGATGCTGGAGTTGACCACAATGGGTGGTCTCCTTGTTGGTGATGCTGTGGGGAAGTTGTTTTGGAATTTCACCCTAGAGTTTACTGTGCGGTGTTACAGTTACCAGGGAACAAAACAAACCAGCGATGTAAATTAACCAGGTGTTGTTGTTGTTGTTGTTGTTTGTTTTGTGTGTGTTTTGGTCGGGAAGTGTGGTTAAATCCTGGAATGAATTGAAGGAACTTTCTCACCAGTTCTGGAATAAACCATCCAAACCCTTCACCAGCTGACTGTGGAAGATAATTCAGGGCATCACTCTCAGACCAAAAAAAAAAAGTGTGTGTGTGGGGGGGGGGGGGGGCATTGACTGGGATTTAGAAAGCTATTTTATTTGTGATTTGTGAGTGATGTTTTTGGTGGTGGTGGTGGTGGTATGAGTTCTAGGTTTCCACCACTTTCCAATAATCTCACTACCTACCCAAAAATACTCTTCACACAGGGAAACTCTAGTTGGTCTTTGTAAAGGCAATTAGAATACATCATACCTTAAACCCTGTCTTCTCCACTAGATTTGGCTTTTGTGGGGAGAAATGAATATTTGAAGTTTGAGAATGTGTATTTCACATCGTCATATTCTACCTTTAGAAAAATATATCGTATCATTTCCTCAAACAGTGTAAAAATGTGCTTCATGAACAGGTTGTTCACACCTGCACACACATATGTGCATGTACCCACACGTGCACATGCATTATATGCAGGCACACCCAACCTGAAAAGAACTTGAGAACTCCATGACATTTGTCTTCAACATGTATTTCAAAAGGAAGAAGAAACTGTGTTGCTCTCAGTGTGTGTTGGAAGTGTATCTTGTCTCCACAGAGGATGGGGCTTCTTAAGTGATCCAGTATATATTTGGGGAAATTGAGAGGAGACATAGGAACTGTCAGGAGTTCCTATTGCATCTGAAAAATTTTCAGTGTGGCTTCTTGTGAACTATATAGTCTTAGAAATAATATTTTTATTTTAATTTTCATTTGAGAGAATTTTGACCTTTTTACAGTTGACCTGATGCTTCCCTTGTGTTTCTTCCATAGTAGGTTTTGGTGCCCACATCAGCTTTAGTGGGAACTGGAACTACACAAAGGTGGCAAAGGCCATGGGCTAGGCCTGAGCTCAAGGCTGCAACATATTTTGTGACTTCATAGTATTCATATCCTAACTGGAACATCAACAGAAAAGGCCATAATGTTAAGATAAAATCAATACTCTTAATGATTAAAATATTAAAAATAATCCCCTCCCAACTTAAAAATATCACTATTTAAATATAAAAATAATTTAAGGAAAGTAGACACTTGGGTTAAATGTTCAAGGCACTTATTTCTAGTATAATACGTTCTTTTCCCTGGTTAATTCCTGGATCCCACTATCAAACATCTATCACTGGATTGCAGTCTGCATGAGATTGTTCTGCTTACCAACTCATGGGCATCAGTTTTAATAGCAGGTACTGTCATGCAGAAAAGGCCTGAAATAACAAGTCAACTTGGCTGCCTCTTTTACTTATTTTCTTGATCGTTATGATCATCATATTTTCCAAATCAAAAGTCAGAACACATGACTTATAAATCAAAAGTATTATTTGAGAGTCTGGGAGGCTTTTTTTTATTACATTGAGGAACAGCCTCAAAATCTAGCTAGGACAATAAGGGACTGAATGGGGAAGTTTGGAAAGTTTGCTGGATGAGGAACTGATGAGTTCACTTACATCTATGCTTAGCTTGAGAAGTCTACCTGAATGCACAACTTTCCCCTGACCTTCCTCACTGGTGACAGCCCTCATCTGGCTCCAGCTTACAAACAAAGTAGTTATATTAAATATTATAATGTTTCTAATATGTAAAGTTTATTCAAATTTTTAGGAAAAACATCAATTCAAACTGATAGGCAAAAGATAAAAACAAATCTTTGATTTTGATGCTAGAAGATATCCAAACAGTAAACAAAACATATAGGAAAATATTCACCCTCATAGTGATAAAGAAATGAAAATTGCAGTAACCTCAAGATACCATGTCACACCTTTAAAAATAACGTAAAAACTTATTGTGGGGTTGGAGTGAAATGGATAGATTCAGCATACTGTTAGTGGCTTTGTAAATTGAATACAATCCTTTTGATGAACTATGCAGCAGCAATACCTATAAAGATATGCCTTACTCTTGACCTATTCATCCAATTCCTGAATATTTTTCCTTAGTAGGAGATTGAAGTGGAAAAGATGGCCATACAACATTTATTAAGTGCTGCCTTCTTATATAATAATAGTAATTACTATGATAATAACAGTATTTGTTGGCTTCTTACTATATACTAGGTACTAAACATGTTATACAGCCCTGGCTAGTGGCACAGTGAACCCAAAGGTCACTGGTTCAATTCCCAGCCAGGGCACATAGCCAGGTTGCAAGCCAGGTCTCCAGCCAGGTCCGGGCCTGGAGGCAGGTGAAAGGCAACCATACATTGATGTCTCTCTCCCTCTCTGCCTCCCTTCCCTTCCCCTCTCTCTGAAAATAATAAATAAATAATCTTTTTTAAAAAAAACATGTTATACACATTTAATTAATCCTCCCAATAACCTCATTAGGTACACACTTTAATTTTCATTTCATAGAGAAAAAAACAACTTACAAATTTTGAGTATCTTATCTAAGTTCAGCGGAAGAGCCAGAATTTAAACCCAGGTCTATCTCAAAACTATTTTACCCATTAGTATTAAATAATCCTCTCAACCATCCCTTGGGTGAGTCTTATTAATGACTTTGTTAGAAGGAAAACTGAAATTTAGCAAGATTAAGGAACTCTACCAAGGTTACACAGTTCATAAATAGCAACCCTAGGATTTGAATCTAAATTTATGTGGCTCCAAAGCCCATATTTTTCCACTATACCATATTTTTTCCTGAGAAAGTAATTTAGTAGAGGAAAAATAAGACATACAATTTCAGATATTTATTGCAGTAAATAGTAGGTAAACAGTAGGAAATTTCAAATATAAATATTCAACATTGTCATTACAAAGGACAATTATGAAGAGAAAATTATATCTTACCCAGTGATATTTTAGTTCTATATTTCTGACTACATTGGTTATTGTGTAGACACCTCAAGCTTTTCATGGATACAACTGTGGGGAAGTGCAAATGTGGCATTGTTCCGTAAAAAAAGCACAACACAAAATAGCATCTATGTTATAATTGCATTTTCTTCAGGACATCTGTGCATGTGTACAGCAACTGGAAGAAAATGAGCAAAAATCTGTGCTTCTCCTTTAGATGAATCTCTAGGGCTTGATACAGATTCTAGTGTGTGGTGAATATTCAATAAATGCTTACAAAAGGCTGTGTGAGCTTGCCCTACAGCTGGGAGAGCCTGTTTCCTACCCTTCAGCCCAAAACTGCTAGGGTGGAGAGTCAGGCCTCAGGGAGAGAACACAGGGCGGGCCAGGCAGAAATTAACACTGGGCGCAGGCCACCTGAGGAAGCTCTGGAGCAGCAGATGAGGGGAAGGGTATAGGATTTCATGGCTTCAGAGGACAGGGAACACCAGGGATGCAAAAAGCTTGTATGTAATAGGCCTACAACAAATACTTGAAGGAATTAATGACCAACACTGAACTGGAACCTCTCTCCCCATGTAGCTCTGTTTTCCCTTCCTCTATACTTCAGACATCCTCTGACCAACCAGGCAAGATTTTGCCTCCCTTTGAACCTGTAATCTCTGTGTTACATTTATCTTATTCTGTCATGTGAGTGTAAGATTCGTACTATGGAAATATTCTCAGAGTCAAAGAGGTAGAAATTGCCACATAAAATCCAATCTGATAGTTCCACTTCTTGCTGGATTGTGGAAATGATTTTTTCCTGGAAGTATTCACTTGGGCATGACTTCTTAGGCCTTGCATAGTCTCATTCTAGACAAATGGCTGAGTATTTGAATCACAATTTATTGATTCTGGAAAGTGTGTTTGGAAAACACAATTACCTATCACCCCCACTTCTACCCCCCAACCTACCTACCTCATCTCATAAATGTAACTGAAATTGAAAGTACCAAGAGATTATATCCACCACTCAGCTCATAGAAGAGAAGTCAATAAATCAAAACTGTTTAAGTATAAGATGTTACAGAGCCTGGTATAATCAAGTTGAAGAATGGCATATCTAGATTTGGACTATCTTTGCTCAATGGCAAGGGTGCAGTTGGGGAAGGATTTTCCAGAATTTAGTTGTTTGTGAAATGATTTACACTAGTGTCCTTGATCTGTGGCTCAGTTCTCAGAGGGACTGTATAAGTTAAACTGGTGAAGTGGTTGGTAGCTAGTGGACGCTACAGCATCCTGCAGAAATGAAAAGCCAAACACACAAGTTTCCTATCTCTCCAAAGCTTTCTGCTTGCTCCCTCCTCTCACATCCTGTGAAATCTGCCTCTGGCTAAAATAGATTTTCAAGAAACATCAGATGCCAGACACTGTGTTGGCCTGAGGATATAGCAGAGAATAAAAATGGATTCTGCTCCAGATGGCTCCAGCGTATGAAAGTTTTTGGTTGGTGGTAAATCCTGTAGGATGATGGTGTTCATATAAATTTATTAGCGTGTCCTCTAGGAGCCGTGTGTGGCCTGGAGAAGGGAAGATGAGAAACATTTGGCCATCACAGGAGTAGCCTAGAGGCTTGAGTGTTCTAACAATGATTAACATCGTGGATCTCTGCAGTGCCTGCACTTTCCAATAATATCTGATTTAGTCAATTTCTTTAAACCAAGGGGAGAATCTTTCTCTCAGACACATTCTCCTGTCTACTTATTCCTATGGGTTGATCTCTATAGGCAACGCACATAGAACTACTATCATATCCTAAGGTTAGGCAGAGTGTCTTTTTAAGGCTTTGTAACATTACAACTCTTTTAGTTTTTTTGTTAATTTTTATCCTCATCCTAATCTGATAAAACAAGTATTTTTATCTTTTACAAAAGTGAATAACAACAAGAGTAATAATAGCTAGTACTTGTAGAGCACTTGCCCCCCCCCCCCCCTCGGGGATCAAACCTGAAACATAGGTATAAACCCTGACAGGGGATTGAACCCGCAACCTTTTGGTGCATGGGACAGTGCTCCAACCAACTGAGTCACCTGGCCAGAGCAGCTGTGATAAAGTCTTTATGTTCATTATCTGACTCAATTAACAACCTAATGAGTTAGGGGATTAAAAAAAAAAACAAAACAAACAAACAAACAAAATACACCTCTACCTGGTGCTGTAGGAGGAGGGTGGGCAGCCATTGAATCAGTGTGTGTGTGTGGGGGGGGGACAAAAAGTCTCTATTCTACGGAGAATAAGTAACTTGATTAAGATAATGCTGCTAGAGAGCATTGGATCTGCACTTAATCTCTGTGCAAAACTGCCTCCCACAATGAAGTACAAAGAGTTGAAGTGATTACCCTCACTTTGTCTATCTAGCTTGTCACAGAACCAACACTGACCTCTTTTCACTTTAATACTCTTGCTATTTCAACTTACCATGAAATAATTAAAAATATGATGACCATTTCATTTGATAATAAATGCAAAATCTTTGCCTTCTTAACCTTCATAAATAGAACTTTTAAAATACTTTGTTTAAAAACATACCTGAACAGTTGTTTGCCCTATACATTACTAATATATACAATATTAATGTTAATGTATTCATGACTAAGTTGGTTTCTGTACATCAATCCTGACTGATTTCCTTATGGTCAAAGATTGTCTAAGGAATGGAAAGAGAGCCTCACACACCCAGTAGGTACTCAATTCCTAATTAAATGAACCTTAACTTGCTTCTGTGAGAAAATACAAAGTATGGAAAGGAAAGATCTGGAGAAACCACATGAAGAACAAAGAAATTCAGGTTAATGTTAGTCAGAAAATATTTTTCTTCCTGTCAGCATACTTGAATCTTAAAATCAAGAGCCAGCTTGTTAAGGGCCTAGCTGTGGCAATCCGAGTCTGTTTTTCTGCAGTTAGTTATTTGCACAGGTTGTGATACTTGAGAGCCACGGGCTCACCTTTGTTTCCTTCTCAGAAATGTTTCCTTATTAGCATTGCCAATGACCCTATTTAAAGGTTGCACTTAAAATACCACCTTAGCACACCACAGGCACCAGCTTCCTCATTCCACTATGTGTTAGACTTTCTAATAATGAAAGAGGAAAATGGGAGCTACAGTGCCTAAACTCCCCATTTCCCAAAGAAGTGTGTTTTATATTTATATCAAATTTGCCTTAGTTTCAACTTTTAAACAATGCATTTAACAGTAGTTGAAGCAGGGAGGTTGGGGCTGGATAGTAACCTGGCAAGCACTGCTGTCCTCAAGATCTGCTCTGCCAGTGTCCGGGTGGGAGGGGGGTGGGGGGCGGGCGCTGCTCCCTCTGAACACACCTGGGAAGAAACTGTCCCGGCATCTCTCCTAGCTCCTGGTAGTTCCGTGGCTGTGGCAGTGTACCTCCAGTCTTTGCATACCACTCTCCTGTGTGGGTGTCGTGTCCAAAGTTTCCCTTTTTTTATAAGAACACCAGTCATATTGGATGAGAGCCCATCCTAATTACCTCTTTTTAAGTTGATTACTTCTGTAAAGACCCTGTCTCCAAATAAATTCATATTCTGAGGTACTGGGGTTTAGGATTCCAACATATAAAATGAATATCTGGAGGATACAAATTAACCCTTAGGAGTAAGGGTGATCCACTAGTTTAAAATAAGTTACTGTAAACCATTATATCAATAGCCTAAAAAAGAAAAACACATGATCACATCAATTGGTGCAAAAAGAAAGGATTGACAGAATTGAACATGCATTCATGATAATTCTCAGCAAGAAAGAAATAGAACCTGATAAAATGCATCTACAAAATAACTTATAGCTAGCTAACATCATACTAATGATGAAAGACTGAATGCTTTCCCCCTAAAATCAGGAGCAAGGCAATCTCATTCCTATTCAACATGATACTTGAGGTCCTAGCAAGTATTAGGCAAGGTAAAGAAATAAAAGGCATACATATCAGAAAGGAAAGAGAAAAAAAAGAAAAACTGTCCTTATGAGTGTCTATAAAGAAAACCATCCAAGAAAGTATATATATATATATATATATATCCCAGGACTAATAAGTGAATTTAACAAGGTGGTAGAATATAAATCAATATGCAAAAATTTATTGTTTTCATATACTAGCTATAAACAATTTGAAATCTGAATTTAAAATTTTTACGAAAAAACAAAGGCTGAATAGACAAAACAATTTGGAAAAAGAGTAAAATTGGAAGAAGCATACTACTTGATCTTAAGACTTCCTATAAAGTCAAGATAGTATAATGTTTGTGAAGAGAAAAACATATAGACAAACGGAACAGAATTTAGTCCAGAAATAGACGCCCAAAATATAGTCAATTAATTTTTTAAGAAGTAGAAAGGCAATTCAAGAAAGGGAAGTCTTTTCAACTAGTGGTGTTAGGATAAGGTGGCACAAGGCTAGAAACACTTTTAATCACCCCAAAATAAAACCCATTAAATAGTGACTCTCCTTCATACTTCCCCCATTTACTGGTAACCACCAACCTGCAGAAACTTCTGTCCCTATGGATTTACCTGTTCTGGATGTTTCATATAAATGGAGTCATGCAAATGCAACCTTTCTGTGTCTGCTTTATAATTGAATAATATTCCATTGTATGTAGTAACACAATTTGTTTATTCATTCTGCTATTGATGAACATTTGTATTGCTTCCACTTTTTGGCTATTGTGAATAGTGCTGCTGTGATTGATTATTCACTTCAAAGATTTGTTTGAGTTTCTTTGGGTATATACCAAGGAGTGGAATTACTATGACATTTGGTAATTCTCTTTAACTTTTTAGGAAACATTTTAATCCACATTTACTATATATACATTTGTGGTTATACTGCATATATTTTAATTTATTTATGTAATATCTAACATAAAAATAATCTTTTCAAACTGACAGTCAACATTATTTTGTGGCTGCATACTATTCTACTGTATATAATTTAATTCACCATTCCAATATTTTAGCCACTTTGGTTTTTTATGATTTTTGTTTGTTTGTTTTGTTTTGTTTTTTTGCTTTTTATTGCTATGCTAAATAACCTGTGACAAGCCTTTGTGTTTATATCCTTAATTAAACTTAAATTGTCTCCTTAGGGTAAATTCCACAAAGTAAAACCATTAGTTTATAATGCAAATATTTTCTAAATTCTTGTTACATGTTGCCAAATTGCTTTCCAAAAAATGTTCTACCAAAATGCACCTTAACTAGCAATGTAAGAGGCCTCCTATTTTACCATACCCTTCTCAACACCTGATGGTTTTATTATTATTTTTTTTTAAATCTTAACTAATTTTTTAGGCAAAAGAAGTTCTTATACTTTAATTTCTTTTTTTTTTTTTAAGATTTTATTTATTATTTTTGGAGAGAGAGGAAAGGAGAGAGGGAGAGAAACATCAATGTATGGTTGCCTATCACCTGCCTCCAGCTCCTGGACCTGGCTGGAGGCCTGGCTTGCCAACCTGGTTATGTGCCCTGGCTGGGAATTGAACCAGCGACCTTTGGATTCTCAGGCCAGCACCTATCCACTGAGCCACCAGACAGCGCCTTACTTTAATTTCTAACAATGGTTATAGTGACCTTGAACTTTTTTCTTATATACTATTTACTATTCATTTACATTTCATGATTTATGAATTGCCTGTTCATACATTTGCCCATTTATGTCTGAAGATTTGTATTTGGAATGCTTCTTGTCACAAATAACAGATCTAACCATGACTTTTACAAATTGGGGTAAATTTTTCTGACATAAAAAGACATCTGGAAGTAGGCAGTTGCAAGCTGGTTTAGTAGTTTAGGGTTGTCAGCATGGTATATGTTGCAATGCAAAATGTCTGCAATTCCTTTGAACATCATGTTTCTGTTCAAGGCAAGAAGAAAGGGGCAGGGTTGATGCAATGTCATCTGTTCCTTTTATCCCTGAAGTAATAGCTTCCCCAGATGCCTTCCCAATAGATTTCCCCTTAAGTTTCACCAACCCGAACCAAGTCATAAGACTCCCTTGCCTGCAAGGGAAATGAGAAATAAAGGAATGAATTCAAGTGTCATGCTTAGACCAATCATGATCCATCCCCTGGGACAGAATAACTTTGTTGCCCACAATAAAACCAGAAAGGGGGCAGACCTGGAGGGAGTGGATTCTAGCAGGAAACCAACACTGACAGAGTCTTAGAGAGAGAGAGAGAGAGAGAGAGAGAGAGAGAGAATGTTTCTTACTGATTTATATATTTATACATTAAGGAAACTGCTTTTGTCCTATTGATTATAACATATTTTCTAGTTTTCACTTTGTATTTATTGCCTTTTTTCTCTGAAGATAGAAGGGACCCCCCCCCATTTTTCTGTAATAAAATCAAGTTTTAGACATTTTGAGAGGTTTTTAAAATTCAAAAGTTTTTCTATCTAGAGATTAGATCAATATTTATCTCCAGTTTTTAAAATCTTCATTTTTTTTTCCACTTTTTATTGATCCAATATATATTTTACCTATAATATTTACAGGTAAAATATGATGTATGAATAACTATATAAATTGCTTTTTCCAAATAGCTAGCAAATCATCCTGGTGCCATTTAATTCCTCTTGCTTCTAAGGCCCATGATTATTTCTTTTAGAGAAAGGCCAAAAGGTAACAACAAAGAGCTGATGAGGCAAATGCTACTGTATCAGCTTTCATGAAACCTAAAAAGAAAATTGCAGGGAAAAGCCTTTTTGTACAGAGAAGTGTGATTGTTTGTTATATGTATATAATTGCACATAGTTAATGAATTTTATTTCATTTTCCTTCCTCTTTCTATTTCCTATGTCGGGTATGAACCCAGGTGAGGGTAGACCATTTATCCTAAACTCTCCATCTGGTGACTTGGTTGTCATGTGGATCTGGTTCTTTTGCCAGTGGAACTAATACCCTGTTAGTGCACTGTACATGCATTTTTAACTTACAACAACATTAATTTGCTTTGAAAATTACTTAGTCATAAAGATAAGCAGTTAATAGGATTGCTAGACAAACAAGAAAGAAAATTAAATGCCTCACATGTCAACATAATGTTTACTGCTCATAGGAGAAATGGTAAAGCTCTTTGAGAGACTATAGTCTGCATATCAATCAGGGCCCCACCAGGAAAACTGCTCATTGTTTAAAATGGAATGTAATGCAGTGAATCGGTTAAGTGGTAACACAAAGAGGCAGAGAAACCAACTGGGACTTTGAGCAAACCAGAGACTGGGGCAGCGAGAGGCCTGGAGGCAATGGTGTGCTGGTAACAGGCTGACGGGGAGAAAAAGTCTTGATTTGTAGCATGGGCCAATTTGAAGCTAGCGACAGTTTAACAATTAGCTTGCAAAATTCCTAAATATTTAACAACCTGCTTTGTGAGTCAGTACAAGCCAGCTCTAGCACACCAAGGGTTGGAAAGGAAAAGGGAGCAGGTGTTATTATCCAAGCTCACAGGATGGGTTCCCCCAGGAGATACTGGAAGCTGATCTGTCTGGGGATTTGGAGATTTGGGAGAGACAATCACTGCCAGGAAGTTCTACATGAGACAGCAAGATGGAGAAACCCTCTGACTTCTCCTTTCTCGCCCTATAGTCCCCTGGCAGTGCCTGCTGCAGCTAGCTGGAAGCTGCTTACCAGGGGTATAAGCTTGGGAAATGCAGCTGTAGGAAAGTCTGCACGTAGCATAGAGTAGAGCAGGGGAAAGGAAATTTCTTGTCTTCTTCTTTCCTTTTCCATCCTGTTGTCCTTTTATGTCATCCTTTAGATTCTGCATTTTCTCACTGCCTTACATTTCCCTGCCAGAAAATTCACCATCATGCTCAGGTGATCAGTGGTTTTGTGCATTGAGGGAGAGTCTCACTCAGGGCACCATCAATGGGGAGGGCTTTGCAGAAAGGTTCACATGGATTGAAACTGGAATTGGAAGGATTTGGGAAACCAAGATGGCCCAAGGGACCAGCTACTCACTCAGCTTGCATTTCACAGCCCTCACTGCCCTTCTTCCAGAATGCTTTTGATTCCCTCTCGTGGTGCTGCTACATTCTTCAACTAACTGGAACATTCCACGTCATCTGGTCCAGATTATGATGCTCATGGCTGCCCATGGCAGGTCACCGGACACATCTGTGGTTGGGCTGCCCTAGAGTCAAGCATCCAGCCTGTAGCCCTGCCTATGGGAAAGTTTATGCTGGATTTTCTAAGCAGTGGCTAGTGCCCATCCAACAGATGGGCTAGAGCACATCTGAAAGTGATGTAATGGTGTGGCAGATACCCGGATTTACCTGCCCAGGAGAGGGTTGTACTTACTTTCACATACTCACTCTGCTTCTCCTCTTTCTGTGCCCACCTGTGCACTAGGGTGCATTTGGTGTGTTTTCCTGCCTTCTATGTTGACAGGTATTGGCCTATGGACTGCTAAGATACTCAAACCCGGCTGAAATGACCAGGCCACTGGGGAACTCTCAAAGCTATCCATGCCAGGCCCCACTGCACATTCTGGCTTCCTTGGTCTGTGATCAGGTTGGGCACAGGTATTTTTTATCAGCTTCCCAGATGATCCTAAAGTGCAGTAAAGAATCCCATCCTGGCTACCTGGGCACTGGGCACTCACTTTACCTGTCACATCTTTCCTACACTCCACGCCTTTCCATGAGTTTTAGGGATGGTTGATTTCTCAGAGAACCCTGTGGTTTGGCAGGGGAAAGCCTGGAGTCCTAGCAAAGAATGATCAAGAGGGTTATGCCTGAACAATGTAATAAACGTTGCGTCTAGTACTTTCCCACTTTAAAATTGCTTGGTAGGATCAAAAGGACCTTCTGTCCCTGAGGCTATTGAGTCTGGCAACTGGAAATATTGCTTTTTTACTTTTCATTGTTTTTATTTTGTTTTACTGCCCACTAAGTGTGGGTTTCACATAAACACAAGTGCTATAATATCCATGAGCTGATTAGATTAGGACTTGGGAAATCACTTCCTTGAACCCAACTATAATCATGGCTTCTTTGCATTGCCTGTTGAGTGGTTATGCTCAATGTGAGAAACTAGGAAAGGCAACATGGAAGCTCAAAGAGTTTCTGAAAGGCTAAAGCAGTCTGGTTTTAATCCAAATTGGCCAAAAGAAAGAGGAATGAGATCTCTTTGCTGATTCAGGAATGCTTGACTGACTGGTGACTTAGTAAGTACATGCCTACCATATGCACTTGATCACCACTATGCATATGGTAACTTGACATGGCAGGTCACCATATGCATAGTACAAATTGCAGATACTATTCTCATTTTTTCCAAGTGAGATAGTATCCTTATTTTTCTCTTTTCCCAAAGAACCTCAAGACCATAGTAACACCCAGGTGTGGATGTGGGACTAAAATACAGGACTCCAACTGTCTCCTGCGGCACTTGTGCAGCACTTCCTGTGGCTCTACTGAGAAAATGATCCAGACACAGGCAATGGACTTGTGTGCAAACGTGCAGGTTCAAATGGAACTTAATGCCTTAGCTTTAACGAAGTTAAATAGCAATGAGTGACACAGTAGTGGTGGTGTGGGGTCCACCAGCCTTACCCCTACAGTCACACCAAACAAGCTCATGATCTAAATGAGACCCAAGAGTTGGTCCATTTAACAAAGGTTCACAGCAGGACCACCTTCCCCACTGTCAATGGGCTTGCTGCTCCTGGTCCCCTCAGCGAATACCCTGGAGGTGCTGCTGTGACACAGGCAGGAGTATACATGGAGTAGAGGGGCCCTGAGGACAGAGTCCAAGGGGACTCCCAGATGGCCTGAGGAAAAGTGTCTGGGTTTTAATTAAATCCCCTAAACAACCAGCATTTTGAGTTATAGTGTGTCAGTGCCCAGATGACAACACAAGATTTTTTGTTTGTTTTGTCTTTTATTTTCAGTCCTTTAAACGGAACTTTTTACAGCCTATTTTTTAAATAGCCATCATGTATTTCATGTGTAGCTCTCTGCCTTTTTTTCAAATGCTGTGGAGGTATATAAAAATGACCTTTGGGAATGTGCATATTTGAGAGTAGGTCTAGGTTGCTAGTTGGATTCACTGCCTTTGCACTTGAGCTTGTACTTCATAGTTCTCCTTCAGAATCACCAAAGGCCAAGTGAGAACTGCTGACAATTCTCCCCTGAGCGTGTTGGTGCTGCATTTCTCAGACCAGAAAGAGCACTAGGGCTCAGCTGCCCAGGGAGTGTCTGAAAATGGTTTTTCCCATGAGAAGTACGTCAGGGAGGACCTAGCCTCTGTGGTCTACTTGCTGGTGCCTCTTCCTCCTTGAAGACATGTGTCTCCCCTGCTCCCAGTACACCTCCACCTGGCACCCCACCAAAACTCATTCTTAGTTGTAGGATACGCTATAGCACCCGCTCTATCCAAGACAACTGGAAAGACCAATGAATTAGGTCATGTCTGTCCTAGTGTTTAATTGCTTTGCCACTGGCATCCGGGCAAAACTCTTTAAAAGGTTTATGAGTAACATATTCCCTCCAGGGGAGCTATCTCCACCTTCAAAGCTACACTGGACCCACCCTTGCCTAGTTCTACCTAGCACTTGACACACCCAGTTTTACTAGCTCTGGCTCCAGTTATTTCCCCAGCTTTTCTTCACTTACCTCATGTGTCAACTTATAACAGCTTGTTTGGGGCCTCTTAAAGAGAGGGAGATCATGGGAACAAAGTGATACATAAATGTCATTTTTTATTATAAACAGTTTGCATGTGCCTAAGAACCAACTAACAAGTGGTATAAATGCCACAATTTTTAAACAGTGCTCCAAAGCAACAATTATAGTTTGATCATTAAAAGGACTGAAGTGCTTTTCTGTTCTCAGCTCATCTCTAAGGGCTTTGGGCCTTCACAGGTGACAAGCTCCTAAGGATGGAAGCTTCTGCACTTCTAGGAGCTTGCATCTCTTAGGGAGGTAAGCCAGGTCTCTGATACTCCTTTGGCTGGAATCTGTCTTCCTTTCTGGGAGGCAGGCAGGTAGTCATCTGTCAACTGTCAAAATTAAGGGTTGTGAGCAGCGTTGCTTTTCACCTCTTTCTTGTGGAGCTGCCAGACATGACAAGCTTCTCCACTTACAGCACTAAGCAATAGGCTGTGGACCTGTCATTGCCTCAGGACCCTCCTCACAGCATCAGGGGTCAAAGGTCTGGGTTCCTCTGTGTTCTTCTTTAGAGGGAGAGCCCCACAGGATAGATTTTTGTTTTTCTTTATCATGATTCAACAACATTTCTTTTAAGTGTCACTCATTTATTTAGCAGATATATTGAGATCCTGCTGTGAACCAGAAATACAAAAAGTGCTCTGTACAACCTCTCAATGTACTGCAGAAGATGGATTTAAGAACAGTATATTCACCAAAATACAACAGCTGTTGAGTTAGTTACATACAGGGATACAGAGGTCATTTAACCCAAGTCTTAGGGAAGACTTGTTGGAGGACATAATGCCTGAACTAAGTCCCAAAGGAGGTGTGGATGAATAAAGTTGGGAAGGGCACCCCAGACGGAGTGGACAGCATTAGGTAAGGCACAACGATGTGAAAGACTATGGTGGAGCAGTGGATATCACTAGAATGCAAAACTAGAGGCAATGACTGATGGTAGAGCCTGATATAAACTGGAGGCTAAGCAGAGCCACTGAAATGCTTAGAGCAACAGAGCAACAACATCAACTTTGCTTCTTAGGTGGGTGGCTCTGGGTAAAGGGTTAAATCTGGCTTAGAAGAAAGATATGTTTAGGGGTCTTGGCTGAAGAGAAGGGGATCGATTCAAGAAATAGATGGAATGTTAAATTAGGAGGACTCAGTGGCTGATTGGCTGAAGAGAAAAAGGAGCAATCATCGAACTCTCGTTCTGGCTTTGATGTTGTTGGCATTTGACCTACTGTTCACACTGACACTGGTGAATTTAAGTGAACTTTACACTTTGTGAGTCCAGAGTGAGTGAGGTAATATTTCTGAATATTAAAGGTATCAATACCCCTCAACTAAACATTTAGATAGATGTATCATCTCAAGAAAAATGTGGTTTCTTGGTAATTAAGGTCAAATTTTAGGCCTGTGGCCAGGATTGGGGGTGAAGAGAGCAGTAGGCAGATTTCAAAGTAGAATTCTGGCAAGAGTCAGTGACACTTGTTCCCAGAAGCTGAAATTAGCAGAGGGACTGATTGGCTTACATGGACACCACCTGGGCAAGCTGAGATGAGCAGCTTGTGCCCGGCCAGTCAGAGGCAACTGCAGATGGTTTTATTTTCCCCCTTCCAGCTTTGGAATTATGTCATGAGCTTTATCTCCCTCTTATTCTAAGCAAAAATAATTAGGACCAACTGATCATTGAAACACCCTTATCCCCCCTTTCATAAACCAACCAACCAACCAACCAAACAACAACAAAAAACCCAAAACCCCAAGACATTTCATTTCAAGTGGCTGTTTACCTCTGTAAAGTAGCAGCAACCTGGCTTTTCAGCAGCACCCACCTCTTGGGTCCAGTCTCAGCAGCGTTGTTTCCCCTTGAGCAAGTGAGGGATTCTCTCTCTACACTGTGCCCTGCCTGGGGCATTGGAGACCTGGGTTGGAAGTTTGTCCAGAGTCACCGAGGCAAAGCCATTGTTCTACTGTGTGCTACTTAACACCCACCAGGTAAGCTGCCATGCACCCAGATGAAGTCCTCAGCAGATCATTTGGCCCTGATATTCCAGAATTTGCTTGAATATATTGAATGTACCTCTTGAGTTCAAAGCAGCAAGGCTGAGAATGTTATCTTCAGCAGGCATAATGATAAATAAAAAAGTACCCCTTTCCAAGTTTATCATGATGTGAATTCACTAAATTCCAGCATCTTTGAGGGATTAATATTAGGGATATTTAAATTTTTATTAAAATAAGAGATACTTGACAAATTTTTTGATGTCTGACTATTTGTATGTTATTGGAGAAACCCTGGTTCTTCTCTCAGATGCAGTAAAGAATTACAGATAAGAGAGCCTATTAGTGTGGATGCAAATTTATCAATGAATGAGAGAGCAAAACCAAGGGTGACCAAAGGCCAGCCTTGCCCTAGAGTGGCCTGAGGCCAGGAGCCTGAGGGGCAGAGGGCCAAAGGCACTAAGAGAGTGAGTCCTTTGTTCTGAGGACTTATATAGTTGGTGAAGCTAGGGGAAGGTGAAGAAGTTACATATTGATTGACAGGTAAAGGTGGTGTTAGTTTTCCAGGACTGGGGCATCAATACCTAAAGGTGTTAATGGGCTTCTTTCTTTCTTTCTTTCTTTTTTTTAGATGTTCAATAAAATATTGGCAGCCTTCTTTCTTTCTTTCTTTCTTTTTAATTTTATTGTTGTTGTATTACATACATCCCCTTTTTGTTCTCCTCTGTCCTCCTCCCCACACATCCATTCCCCCCAAAGTCAATCCCATCTGTTGTCCATGGTTACTTTATACTAGGTTCTTGTCTAAGCTGCTCCCCTTTCTTGCCTCTGTCTCCCCCATCCCACCAACCCCTTTCCCCTTGACCACTGAAGGCCTGTTCATTGTATTCATATATTTGGTTCTGTTCTGCTTGTTGTTAGTTTTGCTCATTGTTGTCCCGTAATGGGTGAGATCATATGATATTTGTCCTTCACTGACTGGCTTATTTCACTAAGCATAATACTCTCCAGTTCCATCCATGTTGTTGCAAAGGGTACCTGGAGAAAAATATAGGCAGTAAACTTTTGGATATCCTACACAAAAATATGTTTACTGACACTTCACCATGGGCTTCTTTCTTTAGACACCATGGACCCTTTCCCACTTGTTGCATTTTGGCCCTTGGGATGTAAACACAGTTTCAAAGATAATGGAAACAGTACATAGAATTCCAAGGACTTTCCTCTTCCTGTGCTAACAGAGTGTTTTCTTGTGATATTGAAACACCTGGCAATATTATCAGACCAGACCCAGGACTCCTGGGTTAGTGAAAGACATGTCTCCCTCTGCTTCTCATTGGACTGTAACATATGGACTATGCAATCTGCTATCATAAATACCAAGTGTAGAGCTCAAGAAATTGATAACCTATTTGGGTGCACAAGGCATGAAAATTTAAGTAATACAAGGCTGCAAATGAGTGGCATAGTTAGTAAGGTTTTGGAGTGAAAAAAGATGGATCGGAAGTGAAATTTTTAGGAAAGACTTCAGAAAGAGGCTGGCCTTGAAGAGTAATTGGATGTAGATAAGTGGAAGGCGAATAAGGGGAGCATTGTAACAGGGGGCAGGACATAAATCCCCTGAAAATAGAACAACCCCCACAATCCTTGTTTGGGGCAAGGGGCAAGTGGATGGTACTGAGTTTGAGATACATTGCACAACAATGGCAAGTTAATAGTCCAGCCTTCCCGAATAGAAAAGGGCAATGCTCAGGGCGAATTGTGTAAGTGATTGTGATAATGTCCAGGGACTCTGGACTTTGGGGGAGGAGACAGAGGATGGGAGCTCATACAGTACCTGCTTGAGAGACCCACTCCATGCATTGCTGGAAACTTTTGCCCTGACTAAAGATGGCAGCCAAAAGATACTTGGGAAAGGCAAAATTGGTGGACACTCACATACCATAGGAAGGGCCGGATATGAGGTCACACAGGAAGTTCCAGGCCCAGTATTTAAGTGAGGGCAGCCTAAAAGAGAAGAGGTCCACTTGAGGTCTGGAGTAAGAGAGGAAGTCCGCCAGGAAGTCTGAGAGCCAGAGAGGGAGAGAGCCAGGTGACTGGCAGTGAGAGGAGGTCTGACTGGAGAAGATAGCTACAGAGCTGACAGAGCTGTGGGGACGTGCCTAGCCACCTGGATTTGTGAGAGATCCTTGGAGCTGACCTACAATCAGGAACACTGAGCTGCATGCTTCTGCTTTTCTGAAAAACGGTACCTCTGACTGGCATGTTCTGAAACTGGCCTGGTTTGGCAAAGGGAGGCAGGATTAGGTGTTTTGGAGTATTTTAAAGGGAATGGGACTTAACAGCAGAAACCTGCCATTATTTTAAATCTGTATAACCTTTAAAGAAACAACCCCTTTCGTTTTTCACCAACTCACATTGGAAGTTATACCTTTTGATGGCAGGTAATTGGACCCCACTGCTGTTCTAGAACAGCATTGGCAGGCTCTGTAACAGAATGATTTATAATTATGGCTTCTTAATATTTCCATTGAACCAATTCTACCTAACACAATTAATAGTTGAAATATATAAATCTTCTATTTAGAAAGGCTATGAATGTCAATGTTGGGAACTAATATCCTTTGAAAAAAGATTTGTTCTGTTTGTTTATTGTAGGTAGAGCAACCCATCACACTTAATTTCGTTCCTCCCCTTCCCAGGGATGTTTGTGTTTAGTAACTCCCACTAAAAGTCCACTAATTTTTAACAACCTTGCAAATAGAGAATGAAATTTAGGTTAATTGTTTTTTTGTTTTTTTTTGTTTTTTAATTTTGTAAATAATAAGTAACAGAACCACAGAAAATAATTTCTAATAAAACAGAAGTTAACCATGTGTTCAAGGGTTCCATGATACCTTTCTCTTTTAGTTGAATCTGTTGAGTCAGGGAGCAATCTCCCGGTCTGCTGGGGTTTGTGTGACAGGCATAAAACCATAAAAAGAAATCTTCAGCTTCTTCCCTCCAAGCCCTCCCTGTTCTCTACCTGAAAGCATAGGAAACCTCCAGAAGACTTGCATGATCTTAGCATTGAGCCTTCTTCTCAATACTATTCATGTGTATCTATCAGGGAATTGAGAGATTTCAGAGTTTTAGGAATTCTTATTTATAGCCCAATGACACAGGTTAGCAATGAAAATATTAATAGTTAATGGTTGCCCTCCATGAGTAAATTTGGACAGTTTCTCTTGATGATGCAAGGCCCGCAAATAAAAACTTCCTGTGACCACTTAAAACAAAAGTAAACTGTAAGGCAGGAAAAATAAATTTTCTCCTCTCCTTCTAAGTCCTTCTGCTTGGTTTAATAATAAAATTGACATGAGACAGGTTAACAGGGGAAAATAACCAAATTATTACATATGTACTACAGAGACTGAGAACAAAGTCAAGGAGCTAAGGAGCAGGGGAAGTTGTGGTTTGTGACTTCAAAGGGCAGGAAGGCAATTCACATGGAGATGAAAAGCAAATGTTTGGTAAACAAATGTTTTCTGGGCCATCTTTAACAATGGGACCAAAGAGGACTTTGATCGAAGGGACCTTGCTAGGTTCTTCCTTATCACTAGTTTGTATAAGCTATAGTTATACATCATGATAACTCCCTTCCTGGTTCTCTATACAGTTCGTCTATACAAAGTATTTTCCATAGTTAAGGGAAAGGTCACAGGTTTTCCCTGAGTCATTTCTTAAAAATAAAAAAAACATCTTTAACAGTCAGTATCCTCAAAAAAGCATATTTGGGGTTTGCAAACTCGGCTTCCCTCAAAACAAAACCAAATCATTCACTCTCTATTTCTTTTGCTCAGATTACTCTCTGCCTATAATAACCTTCACCCACTCCCCTGCACCCACACATTGTATTTACTTTGTTTTTTTAAAAAATATTTTATTGTTATTCTATTACAGTTGTCCCTATTTTCCCTGCTTTGCCCTCCTCCACCCAGGCACTTCCCCTACCCTCTCACCCCCGCCCCACCTCTTACAGTCATTCCCCACTCTGTTGTTCATGTCCATGAATCTTTCATACATGTTCTATGACTAGCCCCTTCCCCTTCTTTCCCCCCTTATCCATCTTGCACCTTGGGCACTTAGGCTGTTTCCAGCACTTGACTATTGTAAATAATGTTGCTATGAACATAAGGGTGCACATAAGTTCTTGGAATTGGTGCTTAAGAATTCCTCCAGTGTAATCCAAGCAATGGAACAGATAGGTCAAAAGGCAGTTCCATTTTTGTTTTTTGAGGCAATTCCACAGTTTTCCACAGTGGCTGCACCAGTCTGCATTCCCACCAACAGTACACTAGGGTTTCCTTTTCTTCACATCCTTGCCAACACTTGTTTGTTGATTTGTTAATCATGGCCATTCTAAATGGTTTGAGGTGGTATCTCATTATGGTTTTATTTATCTTGGAATGGGCCTCTACAGGTTCATCTTAATTGGAACCCTCTGTGCTTCCTGGACTGGCGTGACTTTTTCTCTCATCAAGTTAGGGAAGTTTTCTGTAATTACTTTTTCAAACAGGTTTTCTATCCCTTGTTCCTCCTCTTCTCCTTCTGGTACCCCTATGATATGGATGTTATTGCATTTCATGTTGTCCTGTAGCTCCCTTAAAACCTCTTCATTTTTTTTGTGTGTGTCTTTTTTCATTTTGTTGTTCTGTCCGGGAGTTTTTTCTACCTTGTCCTCCAACTTACTGATTCAACCCTTTGCTTCATCTACCCTGCTCTTAATTCTTTCCAATGTACTCTTCGTTTCAGATGTTGCATTTTTCATATCCTCCTGTCTCTTATTAATGGTTTCTATCTTTCATGCTGATGTAGTTCTCAGTAAGTTCTTTGCAGCTCCCTAAAGATACTTGTAGTTCTCAGTGAGCTCTTTGAGCATCCTTATAACCATTATTTTGAATTTGATGGCTTGCCCCAAATTAATTTAGCAGTCTTTCTAGGGATTCCTCCTTTCCTTTCGACTGAGAGTTGTTTCTTTGTCTCCTAATTTTATGTGACTCTTCTTGGTTGTTTCTGCATATTATATTGATCTGCTTTGACTCCCTATCTTTGTGGGTTGTCCTTCTGTGGTAGGAGACCTGTGGAACCCAGAAGCGAACTCAGTCTTCTTGATCCCCTGAGCTGGATGTTTTGGGGATGCCCTTTATGCCATTTATGTGGAATCCCTTATTTTAATTGCATTTTGGTCGTTGTTGGGTCATTCTTTGGTGCATTCTTCCCTCCCATCATATTTACTTTTCAAATCATTGAATCATGCACTGGGAAACAAGCAGCACTAGTGAAGAACAGTGGTGGATTCAGACTTTGCCCTAATGAGGCTTACACTCAGTAAGTCTACTTCTGTTACCAAACTCAAATTTGTGCACCTGATGGCTGGAAAGGCCAAAGTTCAAAATGTCAGTTTAGAGTAAGGAAAGGTTTCTTTTCTTTTTTTTTTAATTTTATTGTTGTATTACATCCATCCCCTTTTTGCTCCCCTCTGTCCCCCTCCCCACACACCCATTCCCCCCAAAGTCAATCCCACCTGTTGTCCATGTCCATGGTTCCTTTATACTAGGTTCTTGTCTAAGCTGCTCCCCTTCTTTGCCTCTGCCTCCCCCCTTCCCCCAACCCCGTTCCCCCTGACCACTGAAGGCCTATTCCTTGTATTCATATACTTGGTTCTGTTTTGCTTGTTGTTAGTTTTGCTCATTATTGTCCCATAATGGGTGAG